>BOPP01000154.1:1811815-1841494 GCA_017312745.1 Gryllus bimaculatus
CCGGCTTCCTTTGGTTAGGGTCTTGTCGAGTTGGGCCGGAATTGTTCGTACTGGTGCGAATGGGAGAACGGACTGATCGCAGATCAGGAGCAGCTGCCGTATTATTTCCACACGCGTTTCTGTTCAAGTATGAGATGGTAAAGAAACATCGATGTTTTTTACCATAATGATTCACGAAACCTGATATTGTTAGAAATCGACTTTTTGTTCAAACATGGGGATCGAGTAAGTTTCTGCCGAAGGAGCACCGGGTGATCTGGCCCAGTGTACGGTCTTTCGCTCAAGTCGAAGGTTCGGAGCGTTGTCCGGTGTTTCGGAAGCCTTTCGCTGCCCGCTACGCCAAAGCCGTCAGGCGGGGGGGGGGGGGGAGGGGGGGGGGTTCCTGGGAAGGGGCGTGCGCACGGCCGGGCGCGTGCGGGCAGCAAAAGGGCTTCCGAAACCACCGGACAACGCTCCGAGACCTTTGGACGTGGGAGCGGGAAGAGGTACTAGCTGGGGCGGTCGAGTTCAGCCGGTGCGCTGGTCGGGGCAGAATTCTAGCTCGGCCGGCTGCTGTGTGAACAAAACGTCGATTTTAATATATTGATGTTTCCGGTGGAAAATATTGATGTGTTAAAAACATCGATGTTTTTTTTTACCATCTCTATACGTTGAACAGAAACGCTGTGTGGGGGAAAATTATAGCGGCCGGCTGCTCTGATTGGTGATTTTCCGTGGTTTCTCCGATCGGCACCAGACGAATGCCGGAGCAGTACCCTATCAAATGGACCGCGCGCGATCTTTCCTTCCTTGTCCTACCCTCACCCCTTACTTAGACACACACGAACATGCAGTACACTACCACACATGCCGGGAGACTGGCCGGGTGCTTATACAGAGCTTGTCCCAGCTGGGGCGGTCACTCACTGTGGAAAATACATATTTGGGGAAATCCCAGCAAGGCGAAGTGCAGACGAAGCTTGATGTCACCTCAGGAGTAAGGAGTAAACCTCCCCCACTCTTGCGATTGAGTATATAGGGTACGCTTAATGACCAATGTAGTTGTTGCGCCCAAAAACAACAAGAAATGAATCAATCATTTTAGATTTAGATTTATTCAGTCAAAAAAAAAAAAAAACCTGTAAAAACTGTATGTGACGTAAGGGGGGGGGGAAGATTACCTGCTCAAGTTTTCTTGATTTCCAGAATCCCTTCCCGACATTTTAACTATAAATAGTTGAAATATGAGTAAACGTTTAACATAAATAAAAATAAATTTTAAAAATCGCAGGATTAGCAATATTTGAAAAATAGTTTGATCGTGTGTGCGTGTGGGTGTGGGTGGGAGGGGAGTGTGCATCGGCCTGGTGAGAAATAGACGTCTCAGAAACGTAAAATGTGATGCTTGAATGGGGGAAGGGGGAGGAAGTTGCGCTGGCGATGTTCTGGCATTCTCAGGTCCATCGTCTAGCCTCTTGAAACTTTAGCATCTTATATATAGTTTAAGTACATATTGGAATGTGTTTTGGGTGACTATTCCACTCGTCAAGTTAAAAGTGTTTAAGTATACATACAAAATGACCCAATCAGTGCGGCGCATCTCAAAAAGTTTATAGCTTATTCAGTTCTGTAATTCTTAACACTTCACCCTTCTGGCCAAACCAACTGTTACTCATCTACAAGGTATGCAGCGATCGCTATGTTGATGTCAAATAAACCGCGTATGTACAATAACATAACATCTTTGATTTTAACGTATGTTCAATATTTGACTCATTATGGAACATAATTTTATCAAATATCACTCGTACTTAGGAAAATTCCCAGAAAAATCAGTTATATACAATATTTGGCGCAGTTTGGAACTGTTGGACATAATTTCATTCGTGGAATACTAGTCCTTTTAAATAACATTCGTACTCTGAAAATTCTCCGATAAATTCCTTCCTCGCTTCGCGAATCGGGGATTTATAGACAATTTCCAAAGCACTCATACTACAGGCGTGGATCCAAAACACTCGTACTACAGGCGTGGACGGTAATAAAGAAAATTTCGCCCTCATAATATTTTAGTAACCATTCATTTTAACTTTGCACGAACTTTCAAGCAAAAATTTTTTTCAGGTAATTATTAAAACGAATAAAATCGTACCGGAGCAGGAGCTAAGTGTAGCCTGCGACATTTTATAAAATCTCTACTGCGACATATTCGACGAAAATATTTCGAATTTCCCCTCCCCGAATTCTCCTCTGGATCCGCCCCTGCCGTCGGGTTGTTTGCGGGGACGCCTCGCCTGAATTGAATTGAATTGAATTGAATTAATGCCTTATTTTACGTAGCGAGACTCAGGCCATGAGGCCTGCTCTTCCGTCTGACCACGCAAATTTCGCTACGCTTCTTTCACCAACTAGCAGAGAAAGAAGGTATATCTTGGGCGAGAAACAGGCGATTTGAATTTAGCTCTGAGGCTACGTCATTTAGGCTTGAAGATATTTTCCATGCAATTAAATCTACTACCATGGGACAGCTGGCTTTACTTCCCCTCCGAAGGAAGGCGTTCGAAGGATTTTTTTCGCCCTTAAAAAAATCCACGGCTTCGATCGGCTTTGAACCCGCCGTGGATTTTTAAGGGCGAAAAAGATCCTTCGCACCGCCAACTTGGGTACAACAGTCCGGTACGCTAACCGCTACACCGTCGCCGCACGCATCGCCTGCTCCACGCATCGTCGGCAGGCGGCGTCGCCCTGAAGGGGACGCTATCTCGCCGGCGCGGCGTCTTACGTCAGAGCGTCGTTGTCGCCGTCGCCGCCGACTGTCACGCGGAGTTCACGCCGCGCCTGACGCACGCACTGCGAAGGCGAAGGCGGAGGCGAGAAGGCTCGAAAAGAAATGAATGTGCGATTGGAGGAGTTTTGTGATTGATTGTTTACCGATTCCGGGCACGTGAACTGCCAGGGTCATTAGTCCCGTAAGTGTAATGTACGTATCGAAGGCGAAGGCGGACAACGAAGGCGGAGGCGAGAAGGTCCGAAAAGAAATGAATGTGCGGTTGGAGGGGCTTTGTGATTGGTTGTTTACCGATTCCGGGCACGTCAACTGCCAGGGTCATTAGTCCCGTAAGTGTAATGTACGTATCGAAGGCGAAGGCGCAGGCGAAGGCGGACAACGAAGGCGGAGGCGAGAAGGCTCGAAAAGAAATGAATGTGCAGTTGGAGGGGTTTTGTGATTGATTGTTTACCGATTCCGGGCACGTCAACTGCCAGGGTCATTAGTCCCGTACGTGTAATGCACGTATATCGCTCGGGAGGTAGCGGTCAGCGGGACTGCAGTGACATCAGTTGATGCCCTGAGCCATATCTCCAGGTGCGATTGGTGGGGGCTAATATGAAGGAGGCGTTGTCAGAAATGAAAATAGAGAGCGATTGCCAAGGTGGGCAACGTTGGTGGAGGCGGATAGCAATGGTGAGACAAGGGAGGGAACGAATTGTAGCAAAGATGGAGAACGATGGTGAATGCGAGGGTGGAGAACGTTGGAGTAGGTGGAGAAAATTGCCGGAGGCAATGGCAGAAAACGATGGCATAGTTGAAGACGATGGGGTAGGCGAGAGTTGGGAATTAATGAAAAGCGGAGGTTGTGGTGACCGAGGCGAAGATGGAGAACAGAGTTGGAGACAACTATTGCGAAGTTGGAGGCGCAAGAAGAGAACGATGACGGGGACCAAGTGAGATAAATAGAGCGAAGGTGGAGATCGATGTTGAATTGAATTGAATTAAATTGAATTGAATTGAATTGATGCCTTATTTTACGTGGTGAGACTCAGACCATGAGGCCCGCTCTTCCGTCTGACCACGCAAATTTCGCTACGCTCCTTTCACCCACTAGCAGAGGAAGGAGGTGATTCTTGGGCGAGAAACAAGCGATTTGAATTTAGCTCAGAGGCTACGTCATTTAGGCTTGAGGATCTTTTACATGCAGTACATCTACAAGGGACGTTGGGATGTTGAGGGAGAGGATGGAAAACTATAGCGGAGGTGAAGGTTGGCCTGAAAGCGAGGGCAGATAATGATGAAGGCCATGGTGAAGGTGAATAACTTTTTTTGTAAACATCTAGGTCATTAGGTACTATTATTGCATTTAACAGCCTGTAAAGATGACATGATATTTTTAGTTATGATAGGGGATGATAGGACCAACACAATACAACCATGCCCGAGACGGGACTCCAACCCGCGATCCGTCAGTCCGAGATCGCTTCGACACTACTTCTTTAGCAATCTCGGCCATCCGAACCGGCTGGAGAACTTCGTTGAAGGCTAGTGCGGAGAACAACGGCTGAGCAGAAAACGTTGACAATTCCAGTGATGAATCCGGGGCTGGTGGTGTGCAAGCGAGAGCAGTCAAGGTCAAGGAGTCAACAGTGAGCAGTCAACAGTCAAGGAGAAGATGGAGAAGACGAGAATAGAAGGCGAAGGTACGAAGGCACACAAAGAAAGTAGAGGCAGAGGCGATGGGAGAATGTAAAAAACTCGTACACGCACGCAGAAAACGAGGACGACGACAGAGACGGAAGATTCAAAAAATTGTGTCAGCGCGAAGTCGCAGCTTTCGGTTTTGGCGAAGTGTCATTTACGTCTATTAAACACATTATATTATGGGATGTTGTCCATCATTTCACAACTCCTTAGTTCACCTCAGAACCGGAAGATTCAAAAATTTGTGTCAGTGCGATGTCGCAGGTTTCGGTGTTGGCGAAGTCTCATTTACGTCCATCAAACAGATCATTTTATAGGCTGTTGTTCATTTCGCAGTTCCTTAGTTCACCTCAGAACCGGGCTCGAGTTATAACGCCGAAGAGCGTGGCTGTGTCAGGTAGCGACAAAGGAATTTGCCTGCCGTTGCTTATCGCGTCGCGTGAGGGCTTGGTGTCGTGAATCTGTGGACGTTGCTCGGATGATGATTCGTGGCGTATACACTCGCGAGTCAATACGACAGACCTGTACTCTGCTCCTTTGCTGTGTTCTATCTCCACAGTTGTCGTTTCTGCCGACGTCAATTGTAATCATTGACTCGGCGTTGTCTGGAGCGTTTGTGTTTTTATATCAGCGAGGAATTGATTAATTCTCGGCTATTTTCCTTCAAATGATTTCATACATCCCGCACTCTCGTTTTATTTCCAGTACCTGCTTATACTGCACAACAATATTTTTAATCAAGATACTTCACTTATCACTACTCCTGAAATATTTTTGGTATTAAAACGATGAAGCGTGGCATGTAATAAGGTTAAATGCATTCAGTACGAGTTGTGAAAGATTGATGAGTTGTTTGTGTGCGTACTTGCTTTGTGAAAAAAATGTTGCATAGCATCCACAGAAATTCCAAATAAGTTTATGTTCACAATCTGCTCGTTCTCTCATTAAGGCTTCGAGACGCAATTAAGTTCATGAAACATCTCTTCAATGTTCGACGATCTTCAAAATTTGTGAACTTCTGTAAACAGAATGTGTATCTCGAAGGATCCACTATCGTAGCTACGCACACTTCGTTTGCCCAAAAATCAATAAAACAATTTCTTTATTTAAAAGGTATTAAAAATTACTAGGTTAATAGACTTAATAAATAATTAAGAAACTTGGTTAATAGAAATTGAGATACAATCATCCCGCAAATCCGAATCCCGCAAATCCGAATCCCGCAAATCCGAATCCCGCAAATCCGAATCCCGCAAATCCGAAACTTCGAATAATCCGGACACAATTTGTGATGGAAGAAAAATAAACAAAATAAATAAAATGTCCATTTTTAGAGTGTCGAAATGACATATTTATTGCACTGGTAACTACGGTGTATATCACATGTTTATACAGCAGTAATTTACACTTCGAAAAATTTCCAAATCGGAAATCGTTTGGCGTAACGGAATATTCGTGATGGTGCATTGCGATGATGCAATCGCTATACTACGTTGCCGTTTTCTCACATCACACGCTACTTTGCTTTGTATCAGGTAATTCTATAGAGATGTTTGCATATGGAGGATACATTTTTTTTCTTCGAATAATCCGAACATTTCCACATCCGAACGGACCACACCGCCAAATAGTTCGGAATACCGGGGTTCTTCTGTACTTGTGAGGATACAAGTGAGTACTTGTAAATAGTGCCTAAACATTTACCATGATGAGAATCTTACTGAGGATCATCCGAATATTTATTCTAGGTGGTATTACGTAAATACAAAGTCTTCTAAAAAAGATACATCTCACTGAAGAAATATTTGACATCGCTTGTTAATACCCTCTTCCTCTGCCGGTGAACGGATCACAGGAATTTGCGTAGTAAAGAGGATGAGCTCGCCCAATTGCCTGAGCATCGCCATGGAAAATACGGCATCATTGAAATAAACTGAATAGGTTGGTGTGACCCGCTTTTAAAACTGGAAGTGAAGCTGTTTATTTCGCTAAAAAAACACACACAATAATTAAATTAAATTATTTCATCCTCTTCGAGGCGCCTATTTCTGTCGCGCACAGATGTATTATCAATTCATTTGTCAAATCAATGCGTCATATAATTTTCAAGATAAGCTTTTTAGGGAGTACCTGTTGGTTTCCGGAATTTCTTAGGGAATCAAACCAGCCGAGTGGACGACGGCCGACTGTAAGACGATGTTCTCAAACATATTTCATTGAAAATACCACTCACTCTAACCGTTGAAGTATTTGGCGTACAACTATATGACGTCATCAACCTGAATGAACGATGAAAGGATTGATGGGCAATCATCGATCGAAGGTATAACTAAAATTGATCAATTCTTAATCTATGGATTATGTGGTAGGCCCTATAACATATATAGATTAGCACTTAATTTTGGTTAATTCACAGAATACACTATATTATAGTGTGGTAATGTGTTTGTACATTTCTGTACACCACATGATCGATTTGACAATTACAGTAGATACAGTATCAAAATCTCAGAATTCTTTGTTTTTCTAAAACAATTATTTATTTATCTATTTTAATTTTCTAAAACAATAAGAGGAATATTCCACAGAAAATCTCTAAACTCTAATCTCCATTATCAGTGTCAGAAAAGTGGATACATTTTTTATGATCGGCGTCACTTTCAGAAAAAAAAAAACGTAAGTTATAAACCACAAAACAATTGGAGAGCGTGCGTACCGACATTCACAATGTGCTCGCTCCCCAGCCCCTACACGTGCTCGTAATATTCGGCCCTGTTCATGACACTTGATGGGCGGAGGGTAACTAGCTTCAGCCGAAAACGGTCCTTGGAAAGACAAAATCGTACACATATTGGTTTTGGCGTTCTAATTGTTTGCAATATCGATCTATCGATCCGTCAGGAACCGTCCATTTCGTCGCTACCATAATCTACAAAGACGCCCGTTCCTGTCGCTCGCAGCTGTATATCCCGTGTGTCAATAAATTTATCAAAACAATGCGTGACATCATTATCGATCGCGAGGCCTTATCGATTGCCTATCGACCTCGGGCTCAGCCTTGAGGCGCGGGCCTTTTGCGTCACCGAGATAAAGTGCTCTTAGCTAACGGGTTAAGTGGGCGCAGCGGCACGGAGCAGAACAGCTCTCCGCCGATAGCCCTCCACTCACCTCGCGCGTCAAACCACACCGGTTTGAGCCTCCCCCCCCCCATCTCCTCTTTCGTCGTCTCAATCTAATGCAACTCTTTCATCTCCCAATTACTTCGCCTCCTCTTCTTCCAATTTCAGCTCCTCCTCTTCCTCCAACTCCAGCTACTCCTCATTTTTCTTCTCCTCCATCTGCAGCTACAGCTACTACTAACTTCAGGTTTCCTCGTTTCCCTCCTACTCTAACTCCAACTACTACTCCTCCTCCTCCAGCACCTCTTCCTCCTCCTGCAACTCCAAAGACTCCTCCTGCTGCAACTCCATCTCTTCCTCCTCTTGGAACTCCAGAAACTCCTCCTCCTGCATCTTCAACAACTCCTCCTCCTCCTCCTCCTCCTCCTGCAACTCCAGCTACTCCTGCAACTTCTGCTTTTCCTCCTGCAACTCCAGCTACGACTCCATTAATTCTGGCTCCTCTACCAACTACGTCTACGCCTCCTCTTGCAACTATCTACTCCTTCGAACCCCATCCACTCTTTCTCACTCAACTGTCTACTCCTTCCCTTCCAACTATCTACTCCTTTTCTTCCATCCCAACTTTACCCTTTCCTCCTCCGCGGCTTGCATGCGAGGCGATAGCAACAGACTATTTGGTACACAGTAAAAGACATCGTCATCCTTGGAGTTCTGGTGGATACCAGGTGTCTATTGACACCCTTCACGTTGTTTCTTTCGCGAGTTCCGTTGCCTTCTCTTCTCTTCGTTCTCCTAGCAGCTACTAACTTTTCCCGTTTCGTTTTTCCTCCCAAACGCACTCTTCCCTTCCAGGTAGAATGGATATTTTTCTCAAGCAGTATCTCGCCCTTGTTTGTATACGCATCTAATCGGTCTCCAGCGATTGTCTCACATCTCCGTCGTTTCCAGCGCCCTTTTTGCCGCGACAAAATTATTCCGTATCATACCCGTGTTCTTGAAATCTTTGCTTCCGCGTTTCTTCTCTTTGCCTCTTCTAAAGGGAACATGTTTTAATCATTCCCCTACAAGACGTACGTTAGAAGCATGTGATAAAGCAAAACGATGCAATAGATTTCCTGAGCAGTCTTAATTAAATCAGGATAAGGTGGGAAAGCGGTGTAAATTTTTATTCGCTCAAAGTATAGTGAAAGGTACGTGTGTTAAGGGAAAAGCTACTTAGGCGAATGACTGCAATATATATTCTCGTAACACTTGCATCAATCGCGTAATAGCATAGTTCCTTAGAATTCAAGTAAATACCAATAATACATACACATGAAAATACAAAGAAATAAAACGTTTTCTTTATATTATATAGTACGTAATTACAGATGTAAGGTTAGTTGAATGTTATGAAGGATGGGTATCAAGTAAATAAAGCAAGTGTGTATTTGTTCATGAATGGATGCAACATAGTACAATTGTTGTTTCTACTTTTCGGTGAAGCTCGAACATTTTTTTCTTAAACAAAATCTCTCTTGCACAAAATGGCGAAATGAGAGGCTGTACAAAAGAGCTCTGTGCATGTGTGTGTGCGGGTTGTTGCGAGTGTGCGATAAGTGCTGTAGCCTTTTATCGAAGCGGACTGACAGGAGCCAAACCTCTGTTGCCCAGCAGCTCATGACCTTGGCCTGAATTTGGGGCGCTCAGCGGCCCAGCCCTCGACATGGAGCGCGCTTAGGGTGTTGAATATTGGCTTTCATGTTACGAAATACCACTGTCTTTAAAATGTAATAAAGTACTGTTGTCATGTAAGTAATTTCAAATACATTAGTCATTATGAAAATAAAGCTGTTAACTTAGATCGTTGTTCCATCTTTCTGAACTGCCTTTAGATCCTTGGATGTTTGGGAGAGACAAGGATCGATTTGTATAATAAGGGACAGCTTTGATAGTTGGCCACTTCTGGGAACACAGGTTGTGCCCATGCACTAATTTTGTCAGTGTATTCATGTACTGTAAGCAATGGCTTCATCAGTATGTCGTAGAAAGTCATCTCCCTGCATTTGTTTCGCGACAAGTCAAAGTGATCCCTTCTTAGAGAAACTCCCAAATACTAGGCACTGTTAATGTTTCGGCCGTCATACTGCGACCTTCCTTAGGGCGAACTCCTTTTCGAAATGAACTTGTACAGGTCGAATCGTATTTCGCCCCGAAAAAGGTCGCAGTATGACGGTCAAAATGGTGGCAACTTTGTCTAATAGAGGCGCCTCCCGGACAGCTAATTTTTTTATTACTTTGACCGCTGAGGCCTACGCATACATCTGAACTGCCTGGTTGAAATTAGTCCCCACGACACTTATAGCCAGGCCTCCTACTGGTTAAACTTTCATTGTGGCATCTGGACACCAAAGGGAGGGATCTTCAGAGCCGTTCTGAAACAAAGCTCTTCAGGGGGGTCGAAGGCACGAGATCTCCGATTCTTTCGACAAGGAGGAGGAGGAAGAGGAAGGGAAAGGATGCTGAAGGGGGAGGGAAATAAAGGGAATGAGGAGATGGAGATGAAACAGAGGTGGAGAATATCGACGAAGAGATGAAAGCAGATGAAGAGACGAGGTGGTGGGAAGGAGAAAGAGGAGGAGGTGATGTAGGAGGAGGATACGGAGGACGTTGAGAAAAAAGTTGAGGACATAAAGCAGGAGGATGAGGAAGACGTGAAGGAGAACAAGGACGTGAAAAAAATGACAAGGAGGACGTAAAGAAGAATTACGACGAGCACGTGAAGAAGAATTACGAGGACGTGAAGATGACGAGGACGTGTAGGAAGAGGATGAGACGGTCGTGGAGTAGGGAGAAAAGGAATGCGAGGATGTGAAGGTGTCTATTAAGCGGCTATTAGCACGAGAACGTGGGAGAGGAAGAAAAAGGGATGAAGCAAGAGGACGCCGAGGAAGTGGAAGAAAACGAAGATGTGGTGGTGCAATAGGACGAGGAGCCGGAGCAGAGGAAGCAGTTTAGACAATGGAGGAGGAGGACAGCAGGAGGAAGAGAAGAGGAGGAGAGGAGAAGACTATTCGGATTCCTTTCCCCTCCGCTTCAGAAACCCGTATCTGTGCAACCCTCGCGTGCGCTTCCACCTCTCGCGGGAGCAGCTCCCTCGAGGCAGCCAGCGCAGCGACCGAAGGCCGGGTGCTACAGGCGCAACGCGGCGCGAGATGCGCCCGGCGCTGTCGGCCGGTTCTCGCCGGCGATTGACGTCTGCCGGCCTTGGCCTCCATTTCAGGGGGCCTGGCCCCTCCCGGCCCCGCGCCTCCCGCCCTTCCCACGACACGACAGCGCCACGTGCGGCCACCTGCACCGCCCCGCCACGCCTCGTCAGGCCTCGCCACGCCTTCGTCGGCCTCGCCACGCCTCGTAGGCCTCGCCACGCCTCGTCAGGCCTCGTCAGGCCTCGCCACGCCTCGTCAGGCTCGCCCACGCCTCGTCAGGCCTCGCCACGCCACTTCCTCGCACGCCACGCCTCGTCGCGCTTTCGGTCACGCCGCCGCCACGCCTCGCCACGCCTCGCCACGCCTTCGCCGCGCCTCGCCGCGCCTCGCCACGCTCGCCGCCCTCGGCCACGGGCCACGGCCTCGCCACGCCACGGCCTCGCCGCCGCCTCGCCACGCCGCGCCACGCCGCGCCACGACACGACACGACACGTCAACCCACGACACGCCTTGCCGCGCCACGCGTCGCCGCGCACGCGTCGCCGCGCCACGCCTCGTCGCGCTTCGTCACGCCACGCCTCGCCACGCCCCGCCTCGCCACGCCGCGCCACGCCCCGCCCGCCCCGCCCCGCCCGCTCCGCCCCGCCTCGCCACGCCTCACCACGCCACTTTCTGTGCCACGCCCATCGAAGGATTTTCATGGACGTGAAGTACATCCCATATTTCGCTTGAAATCGCAACGTTTTCAGGAACTAAAATTTGTGAAGGGTATTGTTTTCCTGACCTTAATAGAAACAGACACTAAAATATTTTTTTAACAATTAATATTTTATGTCTGTCTTTATTAAGGTCAGGAATCCATTACCATTACATAAACAATATAACAGACGCAAATATATTCGTTAATATGAATGTTTTTCTTATTTTCTTTTGTTTTTTTAAATCGACTTACATCTTATTCTTTAGTTTATTGCGTTTTTATATTAAACATGCGCAAATTCGAATACTTAATTTGCCCGATCTCATGACTTCAATTTACTCCCATTTGACTGAATTCTAAACCGACTTGAACCCGAATCCAAAACGACCTTGTTTTGAAGTTGAGCTTATTTCATAAGTTACGTATCTCCATTTCTGTTTGTTTTCTAGCTTCCATTTACAGTGTTTTCGTAAAACACGTCTCCATACATTAAAAATGGCGTTTCTCCTTTTGCAAACGGTATATAAAAACCGTTGAATCATAACTTGCCTTTCTGAAAAATTGTATTTCGTGGAGATACATCATTTTGGCAACAACTTCTTGAAGTGTACATAGTTGGGTGATGTATTACTTAGTAAAATTGATCTTCCGTAAGTAATCGAGGAGGGTTAAAAATGGGCAGCTTAAGTAACCGTTAGCATGCAGGGAAGAAAGGACTTCGGATTTTATTGACAACCGTAATTCTCAGATGAACAAATAATACCTCCATCAATGTGTCTCTGAATTTCGTTATAAAATAAGGTTCCTTGTAGGTAATGGAATATTATAAGAACATATAAATAATAAGTGTAGTAACAAGATATGTTATCCGGCAGCTAGGAGACACCTACTTTGTGACGAAACGATCTCTGAAAAACAGTTTGGTGGGTATCAACTTTCACGAGGATTCTGTATTTCGAAATCACCGTTGATTTGTGGTTTGACAGTGAAATAGCGAGTCAGATATCACGAGACGGTGTCATTGCACATTAATTACAGTGGTAGGCACTTAAGAACATATCGCTAGATACACCGCCATTATAGCCATTGTAGGTATTCCATTCCTACTCCAGTGGACTACGGTCATATTAAAGGACATAGTGGTTCCCAAACGGTACACATGGCGGACACACAAATCGACAGTGTTTTAAAGGTGAATTTCCTATTTTTCTGGTGGGATATTTTATTTGGCATTTAGAAAAACATAGTAACCCTAACACATGGACGTCTGAATTCTCGGCTATCCGGGAGACGCATGTGATTGGCGGAGAGGTCTCCCTGATTGGCCGGCGGTCTGGGCCAACCTGGCCAATCACAGCGCACCTGCCCCTCCCGAGAACCCAGGCAGGATAGTTTAAATCAACGGGCGCGTAGCGCCGCAGTGTCACTGCCCTGAGGAAGCCTGCGAAATGTCAGGCGAAACGTCGGCACCCCAGCCAACGACGCGGCGTCTCCCGGATAGCCGAGAATTCATGGATTCGAGCCGCGGAAGCTTACGTACACATGGACGTCTGAAAGTGTTAATGACATCTATATCAATTTTCTGAGACACCGCAAGTGTACCCTTAAGAGCAAATGAAGCCAGAGAGAAACTCTCGTATTTTGCATATTATTACTTATGGTTTAATGATATTTAAAAACAAGTAGTACCATTTCGAGACTTCCCGTACGCAAGGTACTCCGCACAGTTCGGTCTGGTTTGGTTGTGTACTATTACAATGCCTTTGGTTTGAGCTCAGTACGAATCTCTTGAGCTGTGGTGCATACTGCCAACAACACTCTGTGCATAAAAATCGTGAAGGTCCGCCATAATCGTGAGCGTTTGTTGTGTCGTCGTGATCTCAGAACCAAAGAGCAGTCTGGTTACAATTTTAAAGACTTTTCTTTCATGTTCACGAAAACTTAATAAAAAATTAAAACAAACCAATATTTAATGCTTTGAAATTACAATTTACCTACAAACCTTCAAAAAAATTCAGTCTTTCATTTTTTGAGACTTTTTTTTAACATACAAGCAGTCGAGTATTCTTTGTTTCCGAATCTTTAATAATTTATTTAGTTCATATTATGGAAAATAATAGACCTCATGGTAAGACAATTATTAAAGTAATGGCCATCAAATGATATGTAGAATTCTCACCAAGTTTACGACACAATATTTACATACCTGTGAAACTGAATACCATTTTCAGATTGTAGGCGTTGATTGCAACCGAATGCTATGCGATTCTTAGGCAAATTTGTTGATAGAGACGATTGTAAACAACACAAGGCTCAGTAACAACACAAGTCACGTTTAACTCCGTAAGACAGCCTGTTGGTTAAATCAATTCTTTTAGAACAGGCAATGTTGTTAAATAAAAACAACACTGTAATCCTGAAATTTTGTGTTTTCAATTCAATTCACGTCTGTCTTTAAACCTGGCGGCTCTGTGAAACTAAAAGAAACTAAAAGAAAAATAACCCGTACTGTATTTTGTTTCTGAGAAAAATAAATATGTGTTTTTTATTCATTATCAAAGGGAGAGTTTGATTTCGTACCGACATTTGGTTATCTTCATACTCATCTTTGTTCTGATTGTTCGTATTTTAGTATGTGCGGGCGAGAGTGCGTGATAGGCGTTTTAAACCTTTGAGACATTCTATATGTATCTCTTACGTTCGATTTGTTTTGTTTCAGGTGAGTATGCTGCACTTTCTCAGAAGTAGAAGCCACGCTTTTCTGATTTTGTGAGTAAAAAAATATTAAGTGTCATGTTAATGGAATGAATGTTAATAAAAGTTAATGTTTTGTTTACTGATGTTAGAAAAATATAAGATTTATTGAAAGCTATAGGGCCTCCCAGTCAGAGGCACTGCAAGTGACGTCAGTTGGTACCCTGAGCCATTTCACTCTAGGAGTAGCAGTCAGTTTAACACATTCACACCTACCTACGAGGTAGATAATGTTCATTAATCTACCGATGCAAACTAGAGATTTTCAGAATTAGCTCACATTAAAAATAAATAAAAAAAAACAAAAAACTTTCGTTTATGGATGAATAACGAGGCTAGTCGTCTATAGGTGCTAATTTAAATCCCCAATTTAAACAATTTTCGGAAGTAAACGAGCGAATATTTCTCATTAAATTAGAATATTATTGATATATCATTTATAAAAGACTAATTCGTAATGCAATGGTAATCTGTATGACTCGTTGCTGCTATATACCTTGCACAAGTATTTAATACTTTAGGAATGATTTAAATAACTTAATATATGATACTCCACATATGTAACGTGTGTTGACATTTTCATTATTAAATTATTTTCGCTCGGTGCACTGACGTAATTAAGCGTGACGTCTTTGCGTAATTACCGCTGTGCCGTGGCTCACTTTTCGAGAAGAAACTGGAGGGCATCTTAGGTCGGCAACGCGTCATTTGCTATCGACCGTCCTCTCGCCATGCTATTCCAGGTGGCTCACGGGCAAGTTTTAGACGAGCTGAGTTTTTGGTAGGTGTAGTTATAGGCCGGGAGCCAGAAAGAAAGAAAAAAACAACACGCATGATAAGCTCAAAGCTAAAGTTTTTTTTGCGAAGTTTGTCAAAGATATGAAGAATAGGGTATGTAGGTATATCGACCTCTAGGTGTCGGCGTTGTTTCGAAAAAAAACCTATATCATTGGGGAATGAGTACACATCTAATTCGTGTTGTATTTTGTTCGTTAGATATCCAAAGTGTGAAGAAGTTGTATACTATATCTACGCAGCATCTCAAACTATCTGCCAGATTGAATCGAAACTGTCATTTTATATGCCTTCTTGGATTACAAGCTTAATGCTAATTTTGTGGTCTTATAGTGGACATTTATTTTTCATAGCCAATCATGACAATGCCATTCCGTTTTGGCGTCTCTCTGTAGCTTTGAGTTTGTCATATGTGGTTTTTCTTGCTGGCTCTCAGCTTGTTAGGATTATCACCGCAGGAAAGGCAGCACTTCATACAAAAGCGAATGCGGGCATCTGCCCCACTTGAAGACTATTGTTTTCTTCACTCGCATTCCAAGGGAAATGTTTGACCTAATGATGTATCGTTATTGTGAAAAACCCACTGTTCATAAACAAATGAAACGTTTCTTCCAATTCCTACAACTTTAAACTTCAATTATCTTTTACAAGTTAATAAAGGTATGCACAAACGAATGATCCATTTTTAGTTCATTTTTCGTAGAAAACGTCTGTAGCGAACCATTTTCTTACATAAGTAGCTCATCATAGGTTACCGACCTTGGGGTCTTAATTACCTCATTTGAAGGTTTACCGTCTGCCCTCCTCTGTTTTGACCTCATTGATCTTGTTTTGTTACGTTTGTTTACTGAGTGATTGGTGGTTTTGTGATGTTTTCTTCAATATCTTCATGATCTATAAACACTGTTCGTGAAGAAGAAAGAAGTAGAAGTACTAGTGTCGTATGTGGCATCACTGCCAATGCAGGAGTTCAATATTACGAACTAGACCTTGGACTGCCAAATGCCGCCATCAGGTCAGACAGCAATGTTTTCTAACGATGTTTATGTCGAAAGCGAGACTAAGGAACTTCATTTTCCACGTAGGCCGGTGCGTGTCTACCTAAATGAATGTTCCACATAGAGTGATATACCGGCGGAGGAGCCACAGGGCACAAACTGGTGTCGACCGCAGTGCCTCCGACCTGGAGGTCCTAGGGTTCACGTCCCGACCTTGGAGGGATTTTCGACACCAAATAGATAGCTAGAATTCAGACCGATATCTAAAGGAGAAGAATTGCGTCCACAATTCTGATCGGTAGTTTTCCGTGGTTTCTCCGATCACTGCGTGGAGATTACCGAAGCAGTACCCTAACAAACGGATCACGCACCGCACACAATCTTTCCTTCCTCTTTCTTGCCCTATCCTCTCCCGTTACACACACTCACACGTACACACACGTGCACTATATTACCACACACGTCGGGAGATCAGTCGGGAGCTTAAGGGATTGCTCTGGCTGAGGCGGTGCCTGATGACAGATACACGAATGGCGAAAACCCATCTAGCTGAAGTGTAGGTAGGCGACACCATACACCATACAGAGGGGAGAGATCACCGTCACTCCATGTGAGAAAAACATGCACTACACTTACGGGGACAACGACCATATACGTTGACGCGCCATGAAACACGAAATAATCAATCAAAGAGTTAATTTAATTTGACGTAGATTTCAACATTCTTTACATATTGTGCAGTGCAGTGGCGTGAAGTGCAGTGACGTTGTGATATTGAGGGAAACGACTGTGTAAGAAAGACATTACCGCTCGGTGTTTCGCAGTGCGGTGAAGTGAAGTGTGGTGAAGTAACGTAAAGTGTGGTGAAACGGAGTGCTATGAAAGATTGCACGGTGAAATGTTCACGTTAATTTGTAAAGTTTGTAGATTTTGTAAAGTTGTTATATTAAGTTATGTTAAGTTAGTGTATTCTGCCACCAAGTTGTCAAACTTAATTACAGAATTATTAATAAATCTAAATCTAAAAATAGCTCACCACTTGTCCTAGAGAGTAGTGGTTTCCAAAATAACTTAATTTTCTGAAACCTCCCAATTCCACAATAATTGCTTAAAAGTGATTTATGTACTTATGGGCCTAAAGCGGCACTCCATTCTTTAACTTGCGGCATGAGCAATCGACCGACATGTAACTTTCCGTAGTTTATTATGCATCGCATACCACGTGGTGACGGATTACGAAATCTGCCTTCGCTATCCACACACCTTGAAGATCAACACTAATCGAGTACCGCAAGTCCACTTTGCCGATTAGCTCGTTCCAGTTCCTGCACGGACTGTCAATGTCATAATGCACTCGTCCTTGCAGATTATGCGAAATGGTAAAGGTTAAGAAAAACTAGCGAGAAGTAACATGCCCTCGAAAACGAAATCACACGTAAGTCAAGGGGTGAGGATAGGACAAGAACGAGGAAGAAAAGAACGCGCGCGGCCCGTGACCCGTTTGTTAGGGTGCTGCTCCGGTATTTGACTGGTGCTAATCGGAGAAACCACGTACATTATTAATATTATCGAATATTAACTTAGATCGTTACGAAATCAGAGCTTATTTTCAAGGATTTTTATCCTATTATTTCAGGTATAAGCGGTTTTCAAGGTTTTACTACATAGTTTTAAAAAAAAGGTCATTTTTTTCTTATCTGCTTATTTATTCAAGCACTGCGAGAATTCGACACAAACCTTTATCGCTGGAAGTTTCACTACTCGAAACACGTCAGAAAAACTCGAAACATTTCAAGAATTATAGAATTTTGGCAGAATCCGTGCCATAATGCACGAAACTCGTCCTTGCAGATTACGCGAAATGGTAAAGGTTAAGAAACGAATCTAGCGAGAAATAACCTGCCCTCGAATACGAAATCGCACGTCTCTAAAGAAGATATACCGTGAACGCAGAGGAAAACATTACGACTGGGAAGACTCATAAATCGAGATGAACGCGTTCGCGTGGTGGAGATAGAACGATGCGAAGCAACCGTGCTCGTAGGTGCTTTCGAACGCAAACCCGCACTGATTCCGGACGCGTGGTGACGACGCGTGAAACAACGGAGGGAAGATCGCTGGGCGGCAGACGATGATTCTGAATGAAATACCCCTGCCATTGAAACATTTACCTCATGCGGTATAAACGGGATTTTTTCCTTCGCCGAGAAGCCGTCTCATGTGTCGAGTGAGTGATTGAGGGGTTCAAACCCGATCGAAGCCGTGGATTTTTAAGGGTGAAAAAGTTCTCCGTACGCCTTCCTTCGGAGGGGAAGTAAAGCCGGCTGTCCCATGTTCGTAGATTTACTTGCATGTAAAAGATCCTCAAGCCTAAATGACGCCTCTGAGCTAAATTCAAATCGCCTGTTTCTCGCCCAAAAAATACCTTTTTTCGCTGCTAGAGGAAAGGTGCGTAGCGAAATTTGCGTGGTCAGATGGAAGAGCGGGCCTGATCGCCCGAGTCGCGCCACGTAAAATAAGGCAAATTCAATCAAATTCAATCAATCAATCAATTTGTTTCGGGGGAGAGAGGAATTAGAGGAATGTTTCCGGGCACGTCAACTGCTATGGTCATTATAGCAACTAATGTAGTGAATTTTTATCGGGTGGTCTTGTTCCTCCCACGCTGGATGGGGAGATCCGGCGCCAACTGACTGTCGGCTTGTGGAGCTTTCCCAACCCAGGTATCTCCCACCAGAGGGAGCACCGCCTCAGTAGTGACAGGCTTTAACCTCCTGACCGGTCTCCCGGCATGTGTGGTGATGTAGTGCATGTTAGTGTAAGTGTGTGTAAGTAAGGGGTGAGGTTAGGACAAAGATGAGGAAGGAAAGATCGCGCGCGGTCCGTGGCCCGTTTGTAAGGGTGCTGCTCCGGGATTTGCCTGGTCTTGATGGGAGAAACCGCGTACATTATTAATATAATCGAATATTAACTTTGATCGTAACGAAAGCAGAGCTAATTTTCAATGCTTTTATCCTATTATTTCAGATATAAGCGGTTTTCAAGGTTTTACTACATAATTTTTTAAAAAAGTATTTTTTTTTCTTCTTATCTTCTTGCTTATCCAAGCCCTTCGAGAGTTCGAGCAACACAAACCTTGAGCGCTTGAAGTTTCACTACTTGAAACGTAATTTTCAATAATTATAGAATTCTGCGAAATTGCGACCTAGAACATACAAAAGTAAACGATCATTCATCATGAAAATGGTTTCTATTCAATTTTTTGTTTGACTGCGCGATATTTATTTCTGTAAAAATCGTCAGTTTCCGTGTTTATCGATTGTTTTCCTTTCCGTTGTGAATCATGTTCCTTTTTGGCTTTCTGTGGCGTGAATGGCATTTGGAATTTGCATCGTTGAACTATTTCCTTCAATAAGAGGAAGGAATGGCTTTAGGCGCCCTCTTTTCTCATAATGTCTGTTTCTAAAAGTGATCATAGCTATTCATCTTTTCCCGAATCTTTTGATGATGAAATCAAAATCCATTAACGCATTTGAATTAGAGAAGAGCTCTGTAAGTGCTACACAAATTCAAGGCTATGATATGATGGTGTTGTGAGAGAAGAAGTAGCTGCCGTAATATTTTAAAATGCTATTTAAATCTTTAAAGCCGTTACTGAGCCCAAATATAAAGAAATTTCTTATATATGTGAAGTTCGAGCTTTTCATTTACAACATAGTAGTTTAGCTTATGTGGCATCTTGGACGTTCTAAAGGCGAAGCTTAAAATGATGCTATGTACTCGGCCTATGGCTCCCTCGGCACAGGAGGGAGATAGGTTTCTAATGCCGGCTAACTAAATGCCGTCTTAAAAACATATACTTTCTAGCTTTTCGACAGGCAGACTCAACCATAATAAATTATATTCATATTTCGTGCAAGAAAGCACACATGTAAACCAATGTAACACATTAACGCAACGAAAAAAAATTATGCAGTTACATGTAGCATTTGGATTACATTTAGATTGTACCTACAATTTAGCTCGTATTAGGTTACCCGATGTTTTCTGAAAAGCGGTAGTATACGTATGTGGTTAAACTGAGTGTACGCAATGCTTCCATTCTCGTGTGCCCCGCAAGCTCTTTTAACGTTCGTCGAGTGACAGCAATATCGCGCGAACTCAGCACGATTACTGTGTTTAGGATTAATTAATACGAAGGTTACTGCATAAGTAAGGTCTGTTCTCTTGAATACCTTATGCATACGAGAGAGTGCACGGGCGTGAGAATGAGGGAGCGTACGGGCTTCCGGTTTTATTTGCTCAGGATGCGACCTATTTACAGTCGACCACTCAGCCGGTTCTTAGCCGCAAAACTCATGAAAGCTAAAGAGACTCATTGCCAGATGTATGAACTGATTGATTGATTGATTGATTGATTGGTGTTTCCGGGCGCGTCAACTGCTCAAATCATTGGTGCCTTATGAGTGTTCGACGTTTTTGTCTCGTGAGGTGGCGGCAATTTTCCCCCTGGATGGCGCGGTACACCTCGGTGCCGTCCTACAGGTCGTCGTGTGGGAATTTTCCCAACCAAATATCTCTCACCACCGCCAACGTCCGGACAAGTTGAAGGTTCAGACCGGTCTCCCGATGTGTTTGGTGATGTAGTACTTGTAAGTGTGTGTATGTGTGTGTGTAAGGGGTAAGAATAGGACAAAGAAAAGGAATGAAATATCCCACGCGGTCCAGACAGGGGCTGAATCTGCTGGCAATATCCTCCAGACAGGGGCTGAATTCGCCCTAGATCTGTTGCTAATGGCAGAAATCCTGCCATCGTCTGGAGTGGAACCCTAGGACCTTCAGTAGAGAGGCACTGCAGTGACATCAATATTGATGACCCACGTAAGAGACATATGGAGACTATTGAATTGAATTGAATTGAATTTGCCTTATTTTACGTGACGAGACTCGGGCCATCAGGCCCGCTCTTCCGTCTGACCATGACTATGACAGAGCAATGAATGACAGCTTCGCTTGCAGTGCAGAAACGGATGCGATTGATTGAGGAAGGTTGCAAAAACGACCATGACGAATAGTTTTTGATCGATTAGTGATTCAGGGCGCGTCAACGGCTAAAGTCATTAGTCCCGCAAGTGTAGGGGATGTTTTATCACCCAATTCGCGGTGACTTTGCCCCGCTGGACTGTGAGATCCGGCACTGATCTACCACCGGTTCCCCCCCCCCCCTCCTCAACCGGGAATCTCCCACCAGTGTGGCCACTGCCTCAGGCGAAATGAGCTCTTAAGCTCCCGACCGGTCTCCCCCAGCATGTGTGGTAACGCAGTAGATGACGCGTCGTGCCGTGTTCTGGTTGGACATCTTCATGCAATCCCTGACGATATGTTTGCAGGCTGTTGACACACAAATTCACGCGAACGGAAGATTTACAATTTCCAACTTGTCATAGAAATTTCCACGATTTCAACGGCAGTTCTGATGAAATTATGAACTTACCAATTTAATGATTTTGAACAGATGTGGGGGGGGGGGGGCAGAGGTTGCACCCGAAAGGGAAAAGAAACTAGCTTGAGAGGAGGGTTTGAAAAACTTCGTGTATCATTACGATAAGTGTTTACCACGCCTAGAAATTTCAAACCGGCTTAAAATTATTCATTAAAATGTTTGTTAATTTCGTTTTCGTTTCAAAGCTCTTGCATAAAAATTACCCTCGTACAAACTTGACAAATTTTTCACGAAAAAAAAAGTTACGGACAGTAGTTGTTGACAAACGACATTGAGTTGTTTCTAAATCGGCGTTTGTCAACCTGTGTTCCGTGGATCCGGTTGTTCGATATTCTAACCCATTTTACATTGTTATGTCGACGTTCTCGTCAAGTAGAATGCCAAAGAGGATCTGCGCTTGGGACATTGATTCCTGTCCCGGACAAGGCGTGGATTTACCTTTTGATCGCGACATGGCAAGTAAGAGGCAACCACTATCATTCAGTGCTATCGGAGGCGACGGTTTGCAATTACATGAGAGAAAGAATAGAAGGAGAAAGAAAAGGAGGGTCGGGCCAGATGTTCGAGATTGCTAAGGCAGAAGTGCCGAAGCTATCTCGAATCAAAAGATCACGGATCCGACTCCCGCCCTGGGCATGGTTGTACTGTTTTCGTCCTTTCACCCCCTATCATCACCATATCATGACATGTTCACAGTTACCATACCGTAAATGCAATACTAGTTGCTCATGACCAAATGTTGATGCGACCTTAAATAACCAAAAAAGGAGGAAGATGATATGGATGTGGAGATGACGAGGAGAAGAAAGATTGCCAAAGATGGTTCTATTGACAGCAAAACAATAAGAATGATACACAGTGCGTACATATTCAAATACCGAAAGGATGAGGATTAACTGTGCCATGATATGAAATGTTAGAATTGAGTTTTAATTTCTAATATTTATTTCACAAATAAATTTTCGTAATTTTCATCCATTCGCAGCTAAATATGTAATATTTTTTTCGAAAAACTGGCGAAAAATTAGGACTTATAAGCAAATGTAGAATTTCAATGTATGAATTTATTATTCAAAAGAAACAAAATTATTGTTAATTATTATTACTACTACCATCACCACCACCACCACGACCTCCACCTCCACCATCATCATCATCATAATCAACATCAGGTGTCTGGAATATTTGCTAGCGTACACATCTGTAGTTTACAGGGGTCACTAAACGCTCCGAAAGTTGCTTTGGGAATATTATTAAATTAATAGTTTTCTTTTAATGAAAGTTACTCACAAAATAACTGAACCGATTAAAATAATAATAATAATAATAATAATAATAATAATAATAATAATAATAATAATAATAACAATTCTTAGGTTCCGAAAGTATAGAAAATGAGGTTGTCGCCATGAAGAATTTAATTTGTATTTAAAAATATGTCACCACTAATTACTCCCTCATATCCTTCAATCCATAAATTTGTGTCGCATTTACAGGTCTCGTGTTCAATTTAAATATGTCAAAATGATATTCAATTTTATTTTTCACTCTGAAAAACAAATAAAATAAGAAAACATTTATAGCTTTGAAACACTTTTAGAAACAGACGTCATGAGAGATGTGTGTTGAAAACGTCATTTGTTGGCCATATTGAAGGAAACATTGAAGAAAATTCAGTGCGATTCACGCTCCGGAAATCCAAAGAAGAAATATTTTCACAGCAAAAAGGAAATCGATTGATAAACACGGATCTTATTATCATCATCGAGTGTCTTTAATGTTTAGTTTTGTACATTTCTATAATTCACGGATCCCACCAACGCTCCGAAAGTTGTATTTGAAATATTATTAAGTTAATCATTTCTGTCATCAAAAGTTTCTCACACCACAAGAAATGAACCGACTGTAGTTTCTTTTAAATATATAATAATAACGCGTAGGTTCCGAATGTAAACAAATGAGGTCGTCGCCATTTTAAATATTTACGCCATATTAATTAATACTTTCTCGCATTTTTCTTCAGTGGGGTCAGCGTCTACCTTTTGATCTCACGCTACATCTCTAGCTACGCACGACACTGCAAGTAACATCATCGCAAATATTACTGGGTTCAAAACGTGCGCTCGATACCTCAATTTAAATAGAGGGACTTGTGACAGTCCATCAGTTGGACGCGGTTATTGAAGCGGGAGCTTCATTACGACTTAATGTTTTGATACTGAAGCTCCCGACTGGATAATCGCGTCACAGCTGATTATCCGCCAAATGTCACTCTATTTAAATCGCAGTGTAAACTCGAGGGTGATTATCGCAGTATGTTTATTATTGCCGAATAACTGCAACTAACGTCAGCCGGCCTCAATGACCGGCGCGATGTCCACGAAGAAAGAATGCCTTTGTGGTGTTGTGGCTGTTTGCACCGACCTACCTCGTTTGAACCAATCAGGTGGTTCTGTTTACGTCGCCGGGCGTGCGTCACACGCACGATGGCAGTGCTCCTGCGAGGAGCTGTGAAATGTGCCGATAATTGCCGATAATTCTCTCAGCGTATCGCCGTCAGGTGATTTGATAGGAACCTCTACGGACACACGAAATGTTTTCTTTCCGAGTCGTGCAGTTTTTTCTTCTTCTTCTTATCATTTCCTCTTCTTCTTCTTCTTCTTCTTCTTATCATTTCCTCTTCTTCTTCTTCTTCTTCTTCTTCTTATCATTTCCTCCTCATCTTTTCTCCTCGTTTCCTCCTCTTCTTTTCTCCTCGTTTCCTCCTCTTCTTTTCTCCTCGTTTCCTCCTCCTCCTCTTCTTCTTCTTCTTCTTCTTCCAGTCAACCATTTTATTGATTGATTTCGAAAATCCGGACACAACGATAATCCGGGAGAGGGCAGGTCCGATTCCGATGAAGATGATACTTGGCCCAGAGGCCTGGGGGAATACATTCACGGGGGCTTTATTTCAGCCTGTGTCTGTAGCCGAATTGCGTAACTACGCTCTGTGAAGTCACGGAAGATAAAGCGACTGGAGGCACCGCGGATTTCTTGGATGGATGGCCGTCTGGGAACTAACGGCGGTGTGCCCCTGGCCGAAGGTATAGAAGGTAATGACCGCCGACTGACGATAACCGGCTAACTTAACACTATTACTCCACGTTCGTCTACTGTAACATTTTTATTTAATACGATATTGTTACATATACAAATTAAATAACTCGATACTATGTGGCTAGGTTGAAGGCCTTTAAGCCATTACAATACCTACATCCTACCTCGTTCTATCCTTTCGAATCCTGATATTTAACCCCAAAT
This sequence comes from Gryllus bimaculatus, assembly GCA_017312745.1. Taxonomy (NCBI): domain Eukaryota; kingdom Metazoa; phylum Arthropoda; class Insecta; order Orthoptera; family Gryllidae; genus Gryllus; species Gryllus bimaculatus. Next base: position 1,836,629 of record BOPP01000154.1, read on the forward strand.
GGTCACTCCGTCGCGTCAAAGCCGCGAAAAACAGACCATAAGGCACAGCTGAGGAAAACAAAAACTCTGAAGGCGGAAAAACCTGCCTACAGAAGCCGAGTACATGCTCATCTATCGAAAACTTCCCGAACAAGACTCGAACTGGCGAAGCTGCCCTCCGCACAGCACAGGCCTTACCCCACCAAATTAGCCACCTCGGCTATCCAGTTCCACTGTAAATTGTTTAGAGAACGTTAAACAAAAACGTAACGGATTTTTTTTTTCTGAAAAGAAATGTCCGCTCAGGTGATTTTACCGCGCGTTGCCCTCGCGAAGAGGCTATCCACTTCGACTGTAAATTGTTGAGAGAACGTTAAACAAAAACGTAACGGATTTTTTTTTTCTTGAAAAGAAATGTCGGCGCAGGTGATTTGACCGCGCGTTGCCCTCGCGAAGAGGCGCGCGCGCGCGCGCGGTCGGAGACCCTGCGGCACGCCGGCGCGGCCCGGCCCGGCCCGGCGGCGCTCTAAGCCCCGTGCGAACGCGCGTTGACGTCACGAGAGAAAACCCGGCACCGGCCAGCGGCCCCGCCGCCCGTCCAGGGGCTCCCCGCAGGGGACGACGGGGCAGCGCCGGCTTCCGACACCGACACGCGGAGCAAGGCGGTCGGTCACATTCGAGGCGACATGGGTCGACATCGGAAGTAAGGTGTGAAGGAAGGTTAAAGGCGCCGAGCCAGGAATTTTACAATGGGTGGTACTAGGGGAATATAAACCAGGGCTAATTTTATGGGAAGGTTTCGTTTGCGGTTGTAGGCAAGTGGCTGAAGGAAGTGAGGGAAGCCGAGATATCTGTGATGTGCATCTCAATGTCAGGAATGGGAATAGATTTAGTCTACAGCATAAGAAGAAAGTAATTTTATTTACATTCTCGCGACGCCTCGATGTGATCTGATCCTCCCAGCGTTGCTCTGCGCGTTTCACGTGCTGTCCACCACTTCGCCTCGTCTCGCCCTGTTCCATTCCGTCCCACCCGTGCGTGATCCACAATACGCCATAGGAATTTCACAAAATCACCTTCAATTTTCGCCTTCCTTCCACCCTCACCGTTTTCGAGATATCTACGAATCCAGAGATATCCTTATACATGATTTCCAGATAACTGCTCTGGTAACAACGATTTATTATTACTCGAGTGATCTATTACAAAAAAGACAATTATCACTTGAATGATTTCAGCGTTGGAACAAATGTGTTAAAAAAAGTATTTTTTTCAGAAATCAGTGTCAGTCACTTTGTCGTGGTTACAAGTAAACAAAACGCGTTTGTACGTGCAAGCGAAGTACGTCTGCCCGCGCTAATAGTTGTACTCGTTGAAAATGAAGCTTTGCAGTGCAATCAACAATCAAGAATGAACTTTTCTCTGTCATTTAGTGAAAAGTAGGGCGTCCTGGATGAATTCGTTTAAAAGATGAATCACAAATGAGAGACTAATAAGCAAAGTGTTTGCCATTTTGTCATATGCAGCTGAACTAATGAAATAACAAAAAAAAAAAAAAAAGTGAATGGAGTTCACTTCACAACTGTGTTTATATAATTTTATTCAGATATTTTTTCGATAAATCCCAAGAATGTCAAAAATCTTTGTTGTATTAAAATAACTTAACTTCTACAATAAATTAAATTCCTTATTGGTTTAGTGTTATATTTCAGGTGACCTTCTTTCTATACACTCACTCTTAGTGTCAACTTCTGTAGTAATTAGCACTCGTGACTAACTGATTTCAAAACATTTTGAAAACAAAATTATATTTCTGTCGACGTCTTAATGCGTGCGCATTCTTTACATATTACTAATACTGAAACTCATAAGTTTGGAATACAGCTTTATGTGTGTGAGATTTTTCAAGATGTTGAAACTCACACTTTATGTTTGCGAGTCTCTTAGGGCCACCGCAGTTTGTGTAACCGTTCAAACGTGGCGATAGAAGAAACAACTTTCACTGCAATGCGCCGAAAATGTCCCCAAAACAGGATGTTTTCTCGATGTTCATATTCGAGTTTCATTCGCTTTTTGTTCGATTCATCTTGTTTGGTATTTTGCTCAGTTGTATTCACATAAATTAAAATACTTTAAGGTAGATGACGAGATATGTCATAAGTGGGGGCGAAATTTATTTATCTGAAAATTAGGACATACGTTCGGTAGTTCCCGCATAAATCTTGTGGAAATCCATGTGGATGGGTAAAGAGTGTGTGGGTTTTGTGTTGTTGTTGTTGTTGTGGAAGATTGTTTCTCTGTACTCATCTTTACGAAATATGTATGCACTCGTCAATGCTGCTTTTCGTCTTGTACTGTACTCCTATTATTATTATTATTATTATTATTATTATTATTATAATTGTTATAATTTTTGCAATTATTGTCACTTAACTGCCACCAGGTCATACCCAATTGCAGTTCTAATAAATGTATGTATGTATGTATTTATGGCCTATAAATTAATAATATTATATCAAAAAACAACAAAATATTAGTATCACTGATCAAATACAGAGTAATCCACTGAACGAAAGAGAAAAAAATGTAGTTTACATGCAATAACTAAGTTTTTATCTTGATAAGAACAATTTGAGGAAATCATTCCGGTTCTGTGACATTTGCTTTATTTTGACACCTTTTTGCGCTAAGAGAACATTGCATTGAAAGAACTCTGCAAAAAAGATTTGAAGAAAGCAAGTGTTTTAAAAATATCCTGAAAAATATTTCGTTTTAACCCATCTTATCCCCATAATTATAAAATTAATTTTTAGTGAGAACTGCCAAAAATATAACTTTTTTCGATTTGTTATAAATATTTTTATATAACATGACAATTATAATAAATACATTTGTATTCAGGATCAATATGAAACGCTTTATTTTCGCCAAAATCGTTCTTTTAAAAGTTCAATAACATTGATGTAAATTCTTGGTTAAGTCGTAAAAATTTGTTTAAAACAATGGCCGATCTATCGATCTCTAACGCCGACGTATTAGTGTTCTCACGAAACTCAGCAATCAGCAGACATCAGCTGTTCCATTTTTATATTTGCGGGGAAAGAAAAACAGACAGCAAGATCGAACGGTTCGAAAGTTTCAAAAAACAAAACAATAGGTTGTAGAGGTACTTATCCCATAACGTTCCTCTTAAAGACGTAAATTAACAAGAGTGAAGAAGCACAAACGAAATTTGAGATGCCAAGGAATTCGGTCTTCCAAAGTAACACGTATTGCAATCACTCGTTAGTTAAATCATTCTCGTATTGGAACTTGCTATCTTTTCTATTCATCGTGTGGCTAAACTTCCACTACTTCCTGAGGATTGTTTGCATCTTTTATACAGCCGTGACTAATAACGCAAAATTTTCATCTTCAGTACTTTTCCAACTTTGATTCATATATAGTTTCGAGCTATCAAACAACTAGCGATAAGGAGTTTAGAAAGTTTGCTATTTTGTTTCAAAAATCATACTTGCAATTCGTGTACCTATGCAAATAAGTTGTCTATAACTCAGGAACGAAAATGACTATTTTTCAAGTCTTGCAAATATTTTTATTTTTAAAATTTATTTTTATTTATGTTAAACTTTTACTCATCTTTCAACTATTTATAGTTAAAATGACGGGGAGGGATTCTGGAACTCAAGAAAACGTACGCAGATAACCTTTTCCCCCCAAAGTCACATAGTTTTTACTGTTTGACTGAGTAAATCGAAATCAAAATATAGTGTGTTAAAAGAGTTTCATTCATTCTTCCGGTGCGTGTTCTGATTGTGAAGTCGCATTGCTGCTCCGTTCTCAGTCATTATTTCCAACAGTTGGCCGTCGTGGGAACTTTACCAATGACGGACTAACCTTTTTTTCTTTGTCTTTTTTTCTTCTTTTTTTTCCTATAATGGCTAAGAACACACGCATCTACAACTGGCGTTACACACACGATAGAACGTGAGGCCCATGTGCTGCACACGGCTGTATGAAAATTCTTGATTCTTGTCTGTGAGAAAAGTGTCGAGTGTATTAGGACGTGAGGTCGCGTTAGTGTGTTCATCGTAGTTTTGTTAATCCTCCAGAGCATACATAACAGCCGTGCGACTTGCTAGGTCATTGCTTGAGAAGTAAACGTTAGAATAAAATCAGGGCTTCCCAGCGGGGTCGGTATCGACCCCTCAGAGTCGTTGAAATTTTGAAGGGTGTCAATGATGATGAAGGGGTTGATTCGGGGTCCATTGTCGGATATGAACTGGCGATTTATAGGAATAATTAAGATCCCTTTGATTACAAATAACATTAAATTAATTTTGTTATTGTTTTTATACAGGGAACATATAATAAAATATTAACAACAACAATAACAAATAATAGTAATAATTATAAATTCGCTATTCTTTTTTCGAATCCGTTGTTCACCCTTAGGATCAGTGGGCGTAGCTGTGCCACTGGTGCATCTAACTGGTATCCGGATGGGGCCTTTAATAAGGACCCCCCGACAGCAAAGAATAAAACAAACTCCAGCCCATGTTTATTTCTCCTCTCTCTTCTTTTATTTATACTAATTAGATTTATAACTCGTAATTTCACTTTTAGTGCAGATAGGAGCCTCATTTGGATTTTTTGCAATGGTTCATTTGAGCACCTATGTCAACTACCTAGGATGCTTAGAACACTCAACAAATTATAACTATGTATTGACAATGATATTCTATTGCGAAAGAAAATAATTTCTGCAACACGTACTGGTAAAATACGGCAAGGTAAAAAATACTCTACATTTTGTAACAGTTGCACAACAATGAAGTTTTGATTATTAAAAACCTAGATATGTACCAAAAATATTGAAATTGTTTT
>BOPP01000154.1:1849121-1859742 GCA_017312745.1 Gryllus bimaculatus
TCTTGAACCGTCTTGAACCGTCTTGAACCGTCTTGAACCGTCTTGAACCGTCTTGAACCGTCTTGAACAGTCTTGAACCGTCCTCAACCGTCCTCAACCGTCCTCAGCTGTGCTGTCCTGTCCTATACTTCGATAGCCCTCTACAGGCCGTGGCCGACCAGCGGAGTTCGCGTACCAGTGAATGGATTGTATGGGAACTTCATGAAGGTTGAGCGGTGAAAAATGAATGCTTATGGATAAAATGAAGGTTCCATTGTGGCGTGAGAGGGGACCCCCACATGCACAACGTGGAAACTACAAGCGTTCAGCTCCGTCTGCTTGGATGCTTTTAGGAAAAGGCAACTTATGCGGAATGCACGTATTAAAGTATAAATACTTTAAGAGGCTATACGAGGGAAATCAGTGAAGATAAGATGGTATTCAGAGGCAGGGTTTTAAACCTCAAGTCAAGTCCAGACCAAAATTAGGAACCGTATATTGCGAACTATGTATTAAGTGTAAATGCCTCATACGCCTTGTAACAACAAACACCCATAATTATGCAGAAAAAAGTACAAAATTTTCAAAATCTTAATTTTTTTACTAGTACTTTTGAATGAAATAAATTTGAAATTTTGCATTGGTTGGACTACCTTACCACGTAAAACTTTTTGAATTACCACCAATTATACATATACACATATACACACATATACACATATACACAATAAGGCAAATTCAATTCAATATACATCGTATTCCACATGTGTCATATTTATGTATTTGCTTTTGTTGCTTCTCGAAACAATCCCAGTGCCCGCGTAATCCTGCCGATTCCCGCCCCGTCCCGCCTCGCCCAAAGGGCGAAGTGCTATCAGGAGCTACAGCCCTTTGGCGCCGACCCGGGCCCATCTTGGCGCGAAGACGCAAAGCAGCATAGCCCTTCTGTCGCAGGGCTTAACCCTTTAAGTATTGAATTGAATCGAATTAAAGCCTTGTTTTACGTGGCGAGACTCGGGCCATCAGGCCCGCTCTTCCGTCTGACCACGCAAATTTCGCTACGCTCCTTTCACCAACTAGGAGAGAAAGGCTACGAACAGGCAAATTGAATTTAGCTCAGAGGCGTCATTTAGGCAAGCCTAACATGCAAGTAAATCTACTAACATGGAACAGCCGGCTTTACTTCCCCTCCGAAGGAAGCCGTACGAAGGTTTTTTTCGCCCTTAATCCACAACTTCGATCGGGTTTGAACCCGCGAACTTGGGTACAACAGTCCGGTACGCTTACCGTCACACCATCGCCGCCGCTACAAATGAGTACAAATGAGTCAGTATATATAGTGTTTATGGGCTCGTTGACTTTTTGGTTATTAGTTCCGTGCGTGTAGGACAAGTTCGAGCCGAGAGGTGGCGGTGTTCCTCGCCACCTACATTTTGGGTTGCGGGGTTTCTCCCTCCAGGTGGTTCCGCCTCAGCCCACTATGGGTTTTGCCCAATCTTTAAATTTCGGAAAACAGTCTAGCCTTCAATTTTCATCACCACAAGCTTAAAGGGTGACCAATTAGAACCAAAATATACAATATGCTACTTTTGTTAACATATTCATTTGAAATTAATAGTATATCACGATGCATAAAAGAACTTTTCTCTTCTCTACCTACAAATTAAGTTTCTTATTTCCTCTGTCTATCACTCCTCTGTCGGCAAATTACACGCATCAAATTACAATAACCTTCTTAACTAAATATTTACAGATTTTCAATATTTCACTTCGCGAAAATAACACATTTACATCACTCGCGCAAAAACACTCGTTATTGTATGTATTCTCATACTTCCCTGCCCCACCTACGGAATGAGCTTCACCCATCGTGATGCTTGTATCTCGCTGCTTAGTTTTAATAACTTTATTCAGTTGTAATTTATAATATATCACGATGCGTAAAAAATATTATTCTCTTCGCTATCCACAAATCAAGCTGGTTTCCTCCGTTTATCATTACAACAAATAACACTCGTCAAATTGCAATAAACGTCTTAAACAACTAAATATTTTCAGGTTTACAGTATTGCACATTGCTAACATGACACATATTTATAGCGCCGAGCTCCCCCCCCCCCAAAAAAAACACCTCTGTTTATGTATTCCCTAGCCCCACACGGAATACACTCCGCGCATCGTGATGTTTGTACCTCGCTGCTTACAAATTAACGTTTCGGCTGGTTGCTTAACCGTCTGCGCCGCACCGACTGCAACAGCGTTGTGCGCGACAAAAGTGATTACAAGCTCCGCTGCACGTTTTCTGCGTGCTGACGATACAATAAACGTCGGACCGCGCTGTGTATACGCCCCGGTTGCCAGGTTTTGTGCGCACCCATGACGATCGCCATCCAACTACATCCTGTCGACAATAGCTTGCCCCCCGCCCCCCCCCTCCCGAAAAAGAACGTCATTGGGCGAGGCGGAAACAAAAAAAACAAAAACAAAACTGTGGTCAGCGGAAGTGAAACCACCAATACGACGTGTGTTCCGGAAACTGTTCATTCAATTTGGCTGCTGTCAGACTGTTATTCACTCTTTGTTTCAAGTGTGATGGATAGAAGCAATGAAAGTAGTTGCACTGTCGTTCAGTTAACCAACAACCCAATCATTCTGAACGGCGTGTTTCTATGAGGGTGTAGACCTCTGAAGTTTGATCAGCGGAGTAATACGTGTGTTTTTGAAGTTTTATTACTGCTGGTGATAACTAAACGTGGGTTCAAATCTACTCCGCTGCTCTCTTTTCAGTTGGAGGCGGTTTTATCAAATCAAATACGCACTAGTATTTGAACGAAAATGTATTTTCCTCAATTCAAAGCGTAGGTTTCCGCGGCTGTAGTAAAGATATTTGGCTGATCGGAAAACGCCGCCTCCGAGGCACAGTACCCGAAGCTTCGGCCGTCATTCTGCGATCTTCCTCAGGGCGAAATTCGTGTCAGATATTGCCAACAACGCATGTTGCTATTTCTGCGTAATTAAACCGTAAACGATAGTTTTAATCATTATTTGGGCACTCTTAACAAAAAAAGGTGTATCTGCGATGTATTCATACAACACAGAATATTTTAATATCGTAGATCACTCCACCACATCCTAAGGATTACCTTATTCTGAGTTTCATTGCAATCGGGTCCATTATTAAATAAGCAGGAATACATTTTGTCACTCATTCATTCACTTACATCCGCTGAAAACAGAAGTCAAATCAGTGACATTGGATGGCTAAAACAGATGATTAACGGAAGTAAAGCCAAAACAGGAGTTTTCAACGCCTCTTACTCCTGTCAGCTTCTTATTTACCCAGTGTTCATTACCTTTTAAGCGTGAAAGGTAAAGGCACAGAGGAGATTTTGTTTACAAGCTGATCGTTGAATTACTATCCTAAACTGTTTTGTGCAGAAGAGGTTCCATTCAACTCCGTTGTACTCGTAGATAAACGTGCTTAATATTCTGTGAAGAACTTGATTCACCGAGCACTCCTGGTGCATCCTAGCACAATGAGATTTGAAGACTGGAATATTTTAGTCTGGAATCATTAGTTCCCTAAGTAAAGTGCACATTTTATCCCAGGAAGGGGGCGAGTTTCTCGATGTGACATGAGACCCGACGCTGATCTATACGTCGGTTTACGGGGTTTTACTTATCCAGATATGGTACGAAATGGTGTGCAATTTACCACATTTGTATCATAATAAGAGATTTGAAGCGTTGTTTTGTTATGCGTTTTTTATTTTCGTAGAAAGCCTCTTCGCATTGCGGCCATACAACTGTCTGAGGCTGTTGTGCCTGAACAGAAAACCCCCAACAGTCTCAGAATCGTACTAAAGATGGCCGCTGCACGACCGAAAAGGCTTTCTGCAAAAATAAAAAACGAACGACAAAACAACACCTCAAATCTATTATTCTTCTCGAAGTATTTTTTCCAGCAGGTCACTACCTGGGCGGGACAAAATCTGAGCTCCCGACCGGTCTCCCCGCATGAGTGGTGGTGTAGTGCACGTACCTATACGTGTGTGTAAGGGTTGAGGAAGAGGAAGGAAAGATCGCGCGCGTGGTCCATGACCGTTTGTTACGATCCGGCTTTCGACTAGTGTTGATCGGAGAAACACCGAAAAACTACCAATGAGAGAGCAGCCGGCCGCTAGAATTTTCCTCCAGAAAACGACTGAACTCTACCAAGCTCCTTAGCCTGTGTCGAAAATCCTGCCACCGCCGGGACTAGAACCTAGGTCCTCCCAGTCAGAGGAAGTGTCGTCAGTTGATGCCCTGAGCCACCTCTCCCGGTCCACCGTCGGGATTCGAACCCTAACATCTGCCGGTGGAAGCCCCCGCAGAGGCAACGGCGTTCCCCGGCGGGCGCGTGGGCGTGGCGCCCAGGGCCTGCCGGCTGAGCGGGCGGGCTGGCTGCGGGGCCGCCAGGGGGCCTTGGGAGGAGCGCGGCCTCCTGCACCGCCACGCGGAAAGGTCGCTGCCGTGCGCGGTTGGGGGGGGGGAGGGGGGAGGCGGCGACGAGACCTTCCGCCGAATGCGCCGGCGCGAACGCGGGAGAGGCTGGAGGTGTAGTCGCACGGCGCGCGGAGGGGCGGGAAAGGAGGGAGAGGTGGGGAGCGGGCCGGAGCAGAGAACCGTCAGGGAGGGCGCGGTCGGGTGGAACAGAAGAAAAGAGACCGGTATGATACACGACGATAATGCGACAAGGATCTGGGAGGCAGGGAGAAAATGAGCTGAGTGGGAACAGAATGTGACAATACGAGACAACACGGCCCAAAACTCATCGTGGTGAAACGTAAAATAACGGGGGAAGGTGGAGTAATAAATATCAATGTACACACTGAAATCACATTCAGAAACATTTACGTGTAATTTCTACAATGAAAACTATGCAAGTAGTAAGTAGTGCTCTAATGGTAATGAACAAAACCGATTTTGAAGTGAAACATGTATCTACATTGTAGCATTATTGTATGTTGCATGCCTTTCGGTTTCTAAATGAATATTTTTGATACTAATGTTTTGGTAGAACTACACATTAAAAAAGAAAATATTGTAGTGATTAATATTCTAATACCGGAAACAAGAAAATCGGAGCCTGAAGACCAGGAAGTACTGCAGCGCGCCTACCTGCAGTCGCATTCGACCGCTTTGGACGCGGAAGGCCGCGCCTGTCGCTTCCGTCGATTCAATGGGCGACCTTCCGCGACCTGAAGGCCTCCGCACGGTGCTTCCTGTCTCTCCCGCCTCCGCCTCTATCTTCATCACCGACTCCGGTACCCCGACTCCGGTACCCCGACTCCGGTACCCCGACTCCGGTACCCCGACTCCGGTACCCCGACTCCGGCCCCGCTCCCTCCACAGCCCCGCCTGTACCGTCGTCCCCGCCTCCGTCTTCGTCTCCACCTCCTCCTTCTTTCCCGCTTCCGCCTTCGCCCCCGCAGCCTCTCCATCGGCGCCAACGCCCTCGCCGTCTTATTTTGACGTCGCACGTCGTCCAGATGGGGGAAACGTGGACGAAAAATCTCCTTCAAAAAACCGCATTCGCCACCACAGCTTGGTCTGTTGACCGCCACGGCCTCTGCCGCGCTGCGTCCTTTCTCACGCAGCCTCTCGCGGCCGGCAAGGATAGGTCCATTAACGTAACCCGACGATTGCGCACCGGGGTTGCGCGCCGCGATGCGAATCGCGGCGCTGAGGTCGGAACGCAAAAGCGCCCAAGGTTGGGAAGCGGCGAGCGGACAAGGAGAATGCAAATGCGTGATATGGGGCGTTTTCGCTTCGCGATTCAAGCGTGATAGGCCGCGGGTTAACCTCCACGTACCGCTTCGATACGCTTTCATCGTCGTTTCGTAATATTCACACCTCGACGCTCGTTCGATAAAAAAAAAACTTTTCGCATGGCGTGAAGCACCTACCGTTTTTTTGAGCCAATCCGCATGCGTAGTTTTGATTCGTATATTAGGGACGCTACATTAATGTTTCTATAAAAACATCGATGTATTGAAATCGATGTTTTTACAACATGGACGTTTTGTGTCTATGTTTTTAAGTTTTCGATGTTTGTTCATGGATGAAAAATTTTTATAATCGCAATTTTATAAAAGTTAAAATATCAAATAATAACTAGCTTTGTACCACTATCAACAGAAGTTTGAAAATGGTATGGCGCTAATATGCTTCTAGCTGTGCAAAATATTTAAAATATGCACCTTGATGCTGGTTTGATATTCGTTTGATAATATCGAAATTTCGATACTTATTCTGTATTATGAATCATCAGTGCTCTTTCGACAATGAGGATACAATAGGGGAAAGTTGCGACGTGAGGCAAATAACCCTAGCGAAATAAAACTACTTTTACCCCGTGTGTCATTCACTATTTTTTATACAGCCTTACTGACTTCATTTATTTTATTCTAATATACAGAACACTTAATGATTACATTATTGTCAGTAGTAGCTGATGCGGTCACATGAAATTGATTTGTTCTCTTTGTTGCATTCACAAATTTATCTGAACATTGGAACATCGTCTTACTATTAGCACCAGTGCTAAACATTTTACCTCTGGCACGCTTTGCATGCCGTGAAAGAAAAAATGTTACCAGTGGCTGTTAAAAAAAATGCATATTTCTTTTGCCACTTCATCATATTTTTGGGCAGAGAAAGTTGCATGAAAACATTTCGATTAAAATAATTATCTCTTGAATCAAGTAAAGATTTATGTAAATGCCGGAAAAAGTGTGTAATAATTCACAGCCTTTTTCTCAGTATACTTTCACGTGCATTCATACCATCAAAATACCCATTTGTCTGGAATAATTCTTGGATATTCTGAAGAGAACCGGATAAGAATTCTACTAATCGATTCGTCTGGCCGAGAGGAATCAAATGAGCTTATTGATCGTCTCTGTAGGTGACGTAAGTCATCCAAAACGCGTTTTAGTTGACTTAAAACATAAAAAATCACCTTTTTAGAGAATTTTCTTAAAAACCTTGACGGAGACGCAAAAACGTGGTGCAACTGTTAGCGTATCGGACTGTTGATGTAACGGTTAGCGTATCGGACTGTTGATGTAACGGTTAGCGTATCGGACTGTTGATGTAACGGTTAGCGTATCGGACTGTTGATGTAACGGTTAGCGTATCGGACTGTTGATGTAACGGTTCAAATCAATTCAATTCAATTCAAAAACTGATCAGTTCCTACCAGAAGATGGAGGCGCGTCGAATAGCACCCTGTTTGTCTTGATTAGTGGCCCCGAAGAGGTCTGACAGAGAGTGACGGACGGATGCAAAGGACTCTATGACTGTATAAGGATTAACCTGTTTGTTCAACCTTGTCTCGATGTCCTCAGTTTGAACCGTGGCATTGCAAACGGTTTCTTCTGCACTTCCAGAACAATGCAACACTGCAGACCTTTGGCCTTTCAGAAAGCGGTTTATTTTCTGTTCAGGTAGTCTTTTAGTAGTGCTTCATTGAGTAGATAGAGGACAGTTGAGACACACTTGGTCTACATTTGGTCTATTTTACGTTAGCTTTTGACCGCCTAATGAGGTGATGATATGCTATCTCACCGCCGAAGATAGTTCCTGAGTCGACAGTGCCTTGACGTTTCGACGTAATTGTAGAAAATGTCAACTGTTGACAGTTTAAATTGATAACCAGAACCGAGAAGAGCGTCCAGCTGGTGTATCCATTTCCGCATTGGCTCTAAATCATAGGCACATCCGACGTGTGCTTACCTTTATTGGCTTCGGCGTGTTTATTTTTTCGGCGTATGTTCAGAATTAGTGATGCCACGAAAATTACGTTAGTGGACAATGAAAGTATCTGAGCTAGTACTCGTAGTTGTGTTACATCTTTTCGGTAAGGTACACAACAATAATAAACATCTTACTTTGTAAAGATGTTTTTTTTTAAATTACAGTTTACAATACTGGATGCAAATTATTATAGTAGCCGTCGTACGTCGGGGATAACATTACAGACATTGTATTATACATCATATATCTTATCATGTCGTATTATATTAGTCATTTTGCATGTGGTGTAGCATTTTAATGTACACTACTACTGTACCATTGTGTATGCGCAACAGAACACACAAATAGTGTACGCTGAGGTGCTTCACGCTACGCAAAACCTCTATTTGCATTTTTTTTTTTTTTTTTTTTTTTTTTTTTTTTTTTTTTTTTTTTTTGCGTTTTCCATATTCCATATTATTATCGTATTTCCATTCTGTCGTGAGCCGTAACTATTTAAGGAACCGCGCAGGTCGGGTCTTCCGTCCAAGGCGAAGGTCGTGCGTGGAGTGGAAGCGCCGTGGCGGGGTGAGGTGGGGTGGGGTGGGGTGGAGAAACTCCAGCGGAAAGCCACGAATACACGCGGTCGCCCATTAGGATTCCGCCTGCTATTTGCAATTTGCGAGCGCGCCCTCGCCCACCCCACCTCGGGAGAAGAGGGAGTCAGGAAAGGAGAGTGGACAGGGCGGGTGAGAGAGAGAGAGAGAGAGAGAGAGAGAGAGAGACAGACAGACAGACAGACAGACAGAGAAACAGAGAGAGACACACACAGACAGACAGAGGGACAGAGACACAGAGAGAGGGAGAGATAGAGACAGAGAGAGGGAGAGATAGAGACACAGGGAGAGAGAGACACACAGAGAGAGGGAGAGATAGAGACACAGGGAGAGAGAGACACACAGAGAGAGGGAGAGATAGAGAAACAGGGAGAGAGAGACACACAGAGAGAGGGAGAGATAGAGAGAGACTCACACAGAGAGAGACAGAGACACACAGAGAGAGACTCACACAGAGAGAGACAGAGACACACAGAGAGAGACAGACGCTAACAGAGAGTGAGAGAGGCAGAAAGATATAAGAGAAGGAGAGACAGAGACAGATACAGGAGACAAAGACTGACAAACAGACGAAGAAATGGTGGACAGCTACTAATTTTCTGGACAGAATTTAAAACAATTGACCCTCACCTCATTTTTCCCGCGAACCAATTGGGCTGGAGCACCAGTTGATAATGCGTCGGAAGTGTCAGTACAATGTGTTAGAGGGCAGATATTATATTCACGAGTGATTTTTTTTCTGATATCTGTAAGATCAATATTGTTAAAATCGATACAAGTAAAGCAAATAAAATGAATTGACAGGAAGACCCAGACGCAGAGAGAAAATCAGAGACAGTTAGAAAAAAAGAGAGAGACGGGAAGACACGGAAAGACGGACACAGAGAGGGACAGGAACAGTGAGAGAAAGGAGAGGGAAGGGAAAAAAAGAGAGAGATGGAGGGCAGGGCAACGTCTGCCACTTTCCGCTAGTATACTACTAAGTGCTTGTATTGTATGTTATTATTTATGAATTTTTAAGAGACACTTATTATATATTATTGAAAACAGTGTTCATTTTTTTAATCTGTTGTCATAAATTCCAGTCAAATAAGTTTCAGGCACCTGAAGTACCGTATATCCAAATTATTTTTGAAAGTATTTTAAAATATAATTTTAGTATTTAAGTAAGCAATTAAATGGAAAATTTCCAAAATAACAAACTAATTTAATAAAAGTCATTTAGAATAAAATTATTCAAAGTAATTATTTTTAGATATGTTAAAATAAACACATTAAATTGTATTTAATTATGTCAATGTAAGAACCATTATATTGTTTGTATTAATGAAGAACATTTCACATCTTATAGTTAAAATATTATTCGACTTAATCGACCCGTCATTTCGTTAAAAAAACCATCTTAAACATTTCCTTACAAACTTGCCATATTTTGTTTTCATATGCGTTTAACACTCCAAAGCTGCGATGTAAATCAATGTATTTCAAACAAATATTTCAATCAACTATTTAACCCAAAGATTTAAACCAACGATTTCCATGGCCACTTAAATCAACGATTTATATAGCGTTTTAAATCAACGATTTAAATGGCTATTTAAACTAACGTTATTTAAATAGCCGTTTAAACCAACAATTTAAATAGCCGTTTAAACCAACAATTTAAATAGCCGTTTAAACCAACAATTTAAATAGCTGTTTAAACCAACAATTTAAATAGCCGTTTAAACCAACAATTTAAATAGCCGTTTAAACCAACGATTTAAATGGCCGTTTAAACCAACGATTTAAATAGCCGTTTAAACCAACAATTATAATAGCCGTTTAAACCAGCAATTTTAATAGCCGTTTAAACCAACGATTTAAATAGCCCTTTAAACCAGCAATTTAAATAGCCGTTTAAACCAACAATTTAAATAGCCGTTTAAACCAACAATTTAAATAGCCTTTTAAACCAACAATTCAAATAGCCTTTTAACCTACAACTTAAATAGCCATTTATACCGCTTTAAATATCCATTAAACTCGAATCAAATTTATATTAATTGAAATTATATTCAATATAAACTGAAACCAAATTGGATTAACACCAGTCGGTTTGCATCGCGGCAACCCCGGCCGGCAACGCACTGTGCGTGAAGGGCCGCGAAGGGCGCGTGCGCGGCCTGCCGCAGGGCGTCGCGCGGTGGGGCAGCCCCTGCTGACGTCACAGTGCGTGGGCGCCTCCCCTCCCCCCGCCCCCTCCC
>BOPP01000154.1:1859751-1905078 GCA_017312745.1 Gryllus bimaculatus
CTCGCTTTCTAGGCCACGGCCCGCCCGCGCTAGCACGGAGGGCGCCTCGTCGCCGAACGTATTTCTCAAATGGCCTCCTACGATAATCATAATATAATGGACTATAATTATATATTATAATATATTGTAATAATAAAATATACAATAAATACATTATTCTAATATATTTTATTATTCTTGTATAATAATAGATTATAATATATAATATTATGATATAATACAATAATCATCATCTCCCAACAAGAAACCCAACTTCTTTGGTCAGCGTACGTCTCTCCAGGGATGTTTTGAAGAGCTAATGCCGGCAATCTCTTATTTGACATCCTTTCCAAGAGTTCGCACCGTTACCACATCATTATATCGGAATAATGATAGTAATATATTATTATTATTATTATTATTATTATTATTATTATTATTATTATTAATTTTCTTTATTGTATTAGCTCTTGTGTATGCTTATATAAATATTTGTAAAATTGTATAAATTCTTGTGTTTGCTAACACCAAATTTGTATAAAATAACCAATGCAAAACAAACTGAAAATAACCAAAATAAAACAATAATAATAATAATAATAATAATAATAATAATAATAACAAAATATAATTGTCACTATTCCCGTCACCTGTTGGACGCAATTATGCTCAGAGACTATATTCAGCAATCGTAAAAAAATCCAAATTGTGACCATGTTACCGAGTAACATAGAACAAATTTAATTAATTAATAAATAATATAATAATAGTAATAAGGTGATAATAACGTCGCACTTTCCATCTTTTCTATATTTAATATTCCAAGAAGAGATAACGTTGTTTCTTTAACCATTAATCGACACCAAATTATCCCATCTTCAACCCAAAACTCAGTAAGCGAGCTGCTGTTGAGAATAAATTTCTTTCCCGTCGCGCATCAAATTTAAGGCGAAAAAACCACAAAACAGTAAATGGGGGTTTCATAATCGATAATAAATTAATAAAGGGACGCTCACCAGGATCGACGTAGGGATTGGGGACACAGTTTAAAGATCAACTAATTTCGCAAACTTTCAAATGATCTTTAATCCTTCAACCACCTCTGTGATTAATTGTTATTTGGCGATTAGCATTTTATATTTCGCTCGTGGATTGTAATAGAAACAGTACAAAAAAATACAAATTTTCAGTTAATGCGCTCTCCAGAATTGTTGATTGATCTACCTTCTCTATCAGCAACAGCAGCATATCTTATTTCCCATATGTCATGATGTAGAATATTACACCAACAAATGGTAGACTTGTGAATGCAAAAATTGATGCATTTCAATACAAGGTGAAAACTTCAAACTCCTTTGTCTCAATGCATGATTTTTTTTTTCAGTTGTGCCACTATTGCAATCCACAAACGATATGTTTTGCTTTACATTAGAATTTCTCTCCAAAGTTTAGTACATCTCTCATTACTTTTTGTGCTTTTCTTTGTTATTTCGCGTAGCAAAATTCCTTAAGATTGTTTTTTTCTGTTGCAGGTGAGTAAGCTGATAAATAACCCAACGCGAATATTGACCTACCCTACTTCCTGTACGTAAGTAAACAAAACATACTTTTTCAGATAATTGGTCTTACGTGAGTACGCTCTCTTCCTTCAAATGATACGAACAAAAATGACGTTGTCAATGATGCAAACAGTACATGATCACATAAAATTATAATTGCTCAACGTAGCGGGAATTAATATTTATTTACCAACTTTATTTCCTACCTACGCCACGTCTACGTTTATTGTAGTATGAGCCATTTTTCTACGACGAAGTCGTAGGCTTCCGCGACCAGAGTCATGTGGGTGATCTGGGCTGTCCGGGTGACGCCGCGTCGAAGGCTGAGTTGCCTGCGGCGAGTCGAAGGCTGAGTTGGCAACTCAGCCTTCGACGCGGCGTCACCCGGACAGCCCAGATCACCCACATTTTTCTACGACGTATTCTCAATATTTTTGGAGTTTAAAAGATTTTCAGACGATGCCTCATCGTTGCAACTTGTCTCGTCTTGTAGTTACAACTGAACCCCATTTTGCTAAAAAAATAAAATATAGAAAAAAAACTGAGAGGAAAAGCGTTCCATTTTGTAAAAAATTTCATATCCCAACCCGGAACGTTCTGTTCCGAGACGTAGGATGAGGAAGACGAAGCCGAAGACTAAAACAGAAAAGGGAAAACGTAACAAAGGAAGGTATAGAAGTCTATCTGAAGCGAAGGACGCAATCTGGCCGACTCGACAGTGCTTTGGCGAAGCCCTCCACGCCGTTATATTGCATAGCTCCTCGTCTTTAGGCGACGTTTATTAGTTTTTAAAGCCGCTGCAGACGTCGCCAAGATTTCTGGGGGCTATAGAAAAGGAATTTGAATCCCGATGCATTGACTTGGCACAGGAGCTCTGACCGATTGGTTCGCTGGCTCGAGAAGAAAAGGGAGGGGAAAAGCGAAAGGAAGTATACATTGGTGAATAATAATAATAATAATAATAATAATAATAATAATAATAATAATAATAATAATAATAATAATGCCAATGGAATTTTTGTAGTCATTATTGAGATTGCATACGCGTTCAAGAAAGGAAGGATGCCACGATATCGCTACTACTATTTCATTTATTTAATATGGTAATAAATGCAACAATATAGTTGTCCAACTGACTCGAGAAAGCGAAGTCACGATATTGAATACTACGACGCATTGTGGTTCAGAAAATTAACAAAATACGACAGTAAATTATCGAAATATTGATTGATACAGGAAAGTATATTATCAGGTAAATCAATGAACATAGGAAAGTACGGACTCGTGAAATGAATACTTAAGAAATTAACCAAAAATCTTCACATTCTAGTATCATAATAACAAGACTTCATTATTAGATAAATCCATATCTGAAGTAATGATGAATACTGAAATAATAAAATGGGGAATAACCTCTGACAAGAACGAGCAAGTTCTAAGGAAATGACAAATAAGTTGTTCACGTGTTATTATCGTTCTTGTAATGGGATTCTCACCGGAGTGATCCACCGTAACCAATCGCATCAATACACAAATAGCCATATAAAAATCCAGGGATGTGAAACAGTATTTGCAGTTTCTAGAGATTTTCCAATTTCACTCTACAATTCACAAATATATTGAAAATAGTCCCTGAATATTAGTATCTCACTGCAAAAATATTAGAAATATTATGTTATATTATGCTTTGAATACGTATGCTTGTTGACTTTGTTGACATACTATGAAGTAGACATTCATGAATAATAGTCCCAAAGTCATTTTTGTAGTCATCAATAATATTTCTTATTCGTATAGTAAAGGAACACAGATACAATGTTGAAATGGTGTCGTGCGAAATTTAAACTCAACATTTGTGTAGAACTGTGATTGTAACTAAAACCATGCAACAATCTACACATCTTTAAAATAAAGTCCCATAATTTGTACACTTCTGATGTGAGAATATCCCCTCACAATTCCTTGCTCCGAGAATAAATTTGGTGAAACAGTTTTTGTAGTCGTGAAATCATCAAAACGTATATAATTAAAAAATGAATACTCATAGAGCCGAGGAATGAAACATTTCCGACTCCAATACTACTTGGAAATAGTTGAAGACGCTCTCAAAACAAGTTATAGGTTTACGTCTTGAATAATAATGAAAACAGTTCAGTAAAAATGTAAACATTTGTGAACTTTTTTCTGCTGTGAGCAGTTGTAAATGCCCATAGATGAAACCCGGGTATAATATTAATTCCTTATCGTGATATTCGGTATCCAACAACCGACAAAACAAGCCATGATAGTTCTACCAAACATAACCAATAACATAGCATAACATAGCCAGAATCACTGCCGTACTCACGTGACAGACCAAGCGTACTGATAAAACATCCTACCTGCCCTGCAACAGACAAAAAAGTCACCATCAACGTGTGTCCTCTTTAGTTTATAATTAATATATTCTAGCATGCATGCATACATACGTGAGATTGCTATCCGCTGGGATCTTGCGAAGAAACTTCAAAACAATTCCATCTCCATCCGTCGTCCATTGAGTCTTGTCCACGGAGACCCTCTCGAACTACACCCGTTCTTATCATGGGGATGAAACTGTAACGCAAGGAATGCACACAAATTTGACGTCTGCAGCGCTATCTAATGAATATTTCCCTCTATCAGAGGTGTGGCGCGAGAGTTCAAATTTAAAAATACAACTTTATTTAATTTTTATGATTTGCAAACCATAAATGAATGCGAAAGTAATCGTTACATTCTTTTGGATATTAGCGAAGAGTAAAGATTTTGTTAAAAAGACGATTGAGTCAATTTTATACATTGTAATAATATTTTATTTTGATTAATTTATAAAATTACTAGTTAAATTAAAAACTAAATTGAAAAAGTTAGTAAATAAATGCATTTAAATAATTTTATATCAGCTGTGTTCATTACAAAAAAATTAAATTATGTTTTATCCCTAATTTCCATTTAATAAAATGGTAGTAAAAACCAAACCTTATCTTCAAACACGATCAACAGAACTAAGCCCCTCGTTTTAGAAATGGAAAAAAATAAAAAATTAACAAAATATTAATATATAACTTTTTTTTTCTTCCTGGGCCTTTTTTCAGCTTTGCCTTCGGGAGATGGAGGACGGAGGATTTCGACTACACGCTTCGGGTATCCACTATGTCCCTCGTATGTCCCTACCATGTCCCCTCGGGGACACATATTAACCTTTACATTAGATGTATTTGGGAGCTTCTCAGTCTGTGGTCACCAGACTCACAAGGTCGTCGTCGACAACATAGAAACATGAAATACAAGGGAAAAACAACAGTACCCACGACGGGACTCGAACGTGCGACCCTTTGGACCGAAGCGTTGAGTCCGCACACGCTCTAGCCATCTCTGCCAGCCAGGTTGGCTAATATTTAACATAATACAAAATAATTATTTAATAATATTCGTTATTTAATTGCTTGGTAATTCCCTCTTACTCATAATTATTCCAGCAATCCAGACACTTTAAAATCTGAACCTAGTAAATATATTGAAAAAGCAGTAGAATTAGTAAAACCGTGAAACATTGTTTTTTCCATTTCTATAAACTTAAAAAAAAAGTTTAATGGAGTCCCAATTGTGTTTTATTTCTATCATTTTCCCCCGTGTTGGGGTCTTCGGCACCTACGCAGTTAGCGCAGGCGAAAGGAAGCCCGCCCTTGCAGCCAGGGCAGGGCCCGGCGAAAGGTCGCGTGGCACACACGTTGCGCAAGCGCCAACACCGCGGCACGGACGGCGGAAATCGCCGGAACCCAGCGCCGGAGGAGAAAGTCACGGCCCCCTGGCACACGACGCGCCGTGGCCGGCCGAGGGAACACGTATCCTCTCCGTACACTAGGACTGAGGGTGCGCCGTTTATTATGGCGACGACGCAAAACCCCGTAGATGGGCTACTGATGGATACATATTTATTTATTTATTTATTTATTTATTTATTTATTTATTTATTTATTTATTTATTTATTTATTTGTTTATTTATTTATTTATTTATTTACGTCAAAAACAGTTAAAAACTGTGAAGTTACATTTATCCGAGTGCGTTTTCTTGAGTCCTGATATCACTAAATGTTAAGAGAATGAGGGGAGGGGATTTTCATTGATTGATTTGTAATTTCGGGTGCGTCAACTGCTAAGGTCTTTAGTCCCTTTAGTGTAAAGCAAGGGATTTATCATGTCGCCCCGTTTGTTAGGATACTTCAGCATTCGCCTGGTGTTGATGGGAGAAACTAGGGAAAACCACCGATCAGAGCAGCCGGATGCTTGTATTCTCCTTCACACTGTGACTGAATTCGAATTATCTATGTAGCAAGTTTCCTGCCACCGTCAGGACTCGAATCCTAGAACCTCCCGGTCAGAGGCACTGCTGTAAAATCAATTGATGCCAAGAGCCACCTTTGCCGGTCCCATTAAGGGTAGTTGACTGTTTTGTACCATTTATAAAGACTATACAAAATCCCATAGTCGTGCTAGGACTGGATACATATGATCCGCATTCTTTTTCTTGAGCCCTGATATCGCTAAACGTGAGAGGAGTGGAGAGGGCTGGTTATTTTGACGGTAGAAGCATTGCATTAAATATGTAGCTCATTTTACGTTGCTTTATTTATTTTATTTTCTGTTTATTTCTGGTTATCGATTTTGTCAACTACGCTCGTTGCTATATTTAATCTTAATTCAACGGATGTTGGTGAAGGGGGGGGGGAGGATACCTGGAATGCTCAACACCTTGCGCGTTTCATAATTGCACGCCAGGCCGACATCAAACAGATTGAAGATGGAAAAAGAGAAAGTTCTCACTTTGTTTAAGGGAAACATGCGATTACAACACACACTACGGAGCAACACACCTTGATATGGCACGTATTCGGAAACGATAAGCTCTTAAAGTCAGGCTTTTGAGAATCTGGTGAGATACGAACTGTGTGTGTCGTGATCTACAAAAGAGGTCCCTTTTTGATGCTTTTACGTGCTGGAGGTACTCCCAACTGCATACCACGGGTTGTCAGAAACGTTCAATGTTGGTTTCCGTTAAACAGTTTTAATCTTTAAAACAAAGATTGACAAAGTGCTGAATGTTTGCGCCGGTTCAACTAATCTCTTTATATTACTGGATTGGTAATTGTGTACGAAAATGCAGCTTTAATGGGTTCTACTGTAGGACTTCTTTGTATTATTTAATAGGCACACTATAGTATATACTAAAAGGCAGCTCCAAACTGCTGTAATGTCGAATATCTGTGTGTATTACAGGATAGACAATTGATGGGCCTAGTAGAACAAGAGTCTGTCTCAATTACTTTGTTAAATTGAGTTATTAGCCTTAAATATAACTTAAAATTTTATTATTTTGTTGTAATATTTTCTTTAGACTTAGTATGGACTTACCTGCAAGAGCATTGAGTTATATTATGAACGTTCTAGTAAAAGCCTTAATATCCCAGAACTAGGTCGATGTGGGATAGCCTCTTGTCCTACTGAGCCCTTCAATTGTATAAGAAAAGATATATACAAATTCTCCTGAAAGATTACCACCCTTGTCCAATATGTTGCATGAGACAAGTTTGATTTTCGCTGCGCTCAGAACGCCTTGATGCCCGAGATCATAGATTTTCTGATTTTAACCAAACGCATAACTGCCATTCAATATTTTGTTTAACAATTATCTACCAAAAATCCGTAACTTTCCAAGAGATTCTCTCTGCCTACGTGTATACTCAATTTATCTCGAAATTCCGTCCCGGGTGTTTTGTTGAATAGAGAATTCCGTCACCCGGTGACGTAGCTAAAACAGAATTCCGCGAACACTTCTCTAACCCGTATTTCATCCAAACACTGTATTGGGTTTTCGCAACATCGTTCTTATTTTTGCGTTTCGGGGTTAAGGCCGTTGCTCTCAATTTCTATGTAATTTCTCTCTCTGGAATAAGGTCGACGCACTGGAAAGGTCGTCCCTACAAGCACAAAGTATCAGAGACATTGCGTTTTACATAATGTTTACTGTCGCATTCCTCTACGTAACAGACATTCTCTCTTGTTTGAACTTTCTGTGGATGCTGTTTTAGGTGATGTAATGCTGTTGACCTTTCAAATGCTTAAACGCCGGAGAAAAGTCTGACAGTTTGAACTACACTTGCTGGTTACAGTTTACAAAATAGTGAGTCCATCTCCGTTCATCCAATTTTCACTTCCGATTTTCTAATTTTCATTTCTCAGTTTTGTTGCGGGTAAAATATATATGTTGTATTTCTCTTTTGTATTCTTCTTCACTTCAATTTCTTCTTCTCGTCTTTCTATTGCTTCTTTCGATTGTGTTTCTTCATGTCTTCTTTTCCCTTTTCTGCCTTCCTTTTCTTTTAGTATTTGATCTTGTAACGCACCACTGATTGATTATTGACAGCGATCAAAGAAACTGAATTTACCTTCCGCAAGGAGCTACAATCGATGGGATAAACTTCAGATTTTAAGATGGCAATCCGGGGAAGCATGTGATCTACTTATTAAAATAGTTATCTACAAAAGATCTGTGAAATACATGGCACTAAAAATTGATAAATTACCTACATTCATTATCGTAAGAAGGAATATTTGGTTGAAATTGCCAAGAATAAAATACATTTTTTAAAGACGTCATTTTACAATAAGAACTCTTCAATACACCATGAATTTGAAACACATTCTTCTTTGCAGTGCACTTGAAGAAAAGATCATGATCGTCTTAATGTCATGTGAATGGTTAACATTAATCCTTTTTGATGGTCTCTCATCCTGGGGCGATAATCCTAATTCAAAGTTTTAAAAAATCTATTTTACCAAAATTTCTCCCCGAAATTCCTCAAACGGTATGGCAGCGACCGACCAAACTCGAGATATGCATTGCTGACCTATGGTTTAGATTTATTTTGATAAGTGCTAGTTTGCCTCTTTCTTTCGGCGGCACTATGACGGGTTGAAATCATCTGCCATTACGCGACATTTGATCCTACAACTATGGTTCAGAACAGTGTCCTTCAAAAATACGAGCGTTATTTCTCTGCCGGATTGCATTACCACACCTGTTTCGAGACATTTACATCCTTCACATAAATCCTCCAATCAAGACCCGAAACGGCTTTCTTCATCCGGTGTCGCAGTATCCTGCCGAACAGGATGCCATAAAATGTGGAGCTCGCTACCTTCAAATTCACAGTAATTGCCTATTGGCTTGGATTAATATCTTGAGAGGTCTGAAGCGATGCCAAACTGTGAAGCTCCTTAATTTTATTTAAATATTAATAACATATCAAAATTAATATGAAAAGAAATCATACATGTAAATTAAAAAAATAATGATAAAATATTTTTATTTATAAACTTTATTAATAGAATAAAAATATATTAATATAATATTTGGGTAGGTGGTGGGGAGTTATCCAAAGCTGGGCCTAAGCACGTACTTAAACATTAACAAACCCCTGCCTATAAGAAGAGAAGGACTTATCACTATAATTAGACCCGCGCATCGGAGATTCGGTAGTACTTGCCACAGGAACGCAGCTAGTATATGTTCCAAGTTCTCTTTGATCTCGCGGTCGCAAACGCTATTTACAGTCCCTGCGCCAAAGATATATGAACTGAAGGTCGAACTGCTGACCTCTGTGTGTAAACGCACTCTCATGTTTGCAATTAGAACGCATGGAAGTTCATGGAGCTTAACGGCTACACACTATCTCCTTTATAGTTCAACTTTATTCGATGGATCCGTGATGGATCACGGATCACTTTATATGATGTATTTCGTCGTTCGTAGCGATTTTTGTTATTGGTTGATTTTCTAAATCTCTCCCTCTTTCTGGTTCCGTCGGTCTCTGTCTTATTTAGGCTTTCAATGTTTTTTTCAACGATAGTCATCATCCAGCTGGCAGTGGGGCCAAAAAATCTCATGATTGGATTTCTCGGGTATTCATTTGACTTCGTTTTATCAGCAAAACATCAGTTACAAATTAACTAACACGACCACCGTGACATATCGCCCCCTCTTCGCTTGAACATGTGAACAACAGATGCGAGAAGTTACTAAAATAGTTATAAGAACATCGATATTTAAAAATATCGATTGTGGGCTGATGTAATTTGAGCGTAGATTTTTAAAATTTGATGATACATTTTTTTAAAATTTGATCATACATTTTTTAAAATTTGATCATACATTTTTTAAAATTTGATCATACATTTTTATAAATTTGATCATACATTTTTATAAATTTGATCATACCTTTTTTAAATTTGATCATACATTTTTTAAAATTTGATCATACATTTTTTAAAATTTGATCATACATTTTTTAAATTTGATCATACATTTTTTAAGTTTGATCATACTTTTTTTAAATTTGATCATACTTTTTTTAAATTTGAACATATGTTTTTTTTAAATTTGAACATGTTTTTTTTTAATTTGAACAAATATTTTTTTTAATTTAAACTTTTAAATTTAAAATTTAAACTCTCAGGCCTAGTACAAATGGCTGGAGGTCGCCGACGCTCATTGCGAGGCGCACGGGGCCCCGTTAAGCCGTAGCCTCCTCGTTAGGCGCCGTGACTAGTCTCTTGACGCTCACCAGCAGTGACGCGACATCGATAACAAAATATCGCTCTTACTAAACATCGACGTTTCAACCGGCTGAGGTGGCTCAGGGCATCAAGGGATGTCGCTGCAGTGCCTCTGACCGAGAGGTCCAGGAGTTCGAGTCCCGACGGTGTGACAGGATTTTCCACTCTACCTACACAGCTAGGTTACGAGCGAAGTCACTGGGAGAGGTGGCTCAGGGCAGCATCTGATGTCGCTGCAGTGCCTCTGAAAGGGAGGTCCAGGGGTTCGAGTCCCGACGGTATGGCCACACTTACGGGACCAATAGTCTTTGCAGATTTCGCGCCAGGAATCACTAATCAATTTGACGGCCATCATGTTTCAGCCCTTCGTAATTCAGACACAAAAACTGTTCTCAGTTCGGGGTAATCATAATGTATTAATGGCTTATTGGTGTATGCTAAAGCACTAACCTCTGGCCAAGCTGATGTAATTTCCAACACCATTCTGAAGCTAAAATAATCAAAAGACAATGCAATTGAACCTAATCACTTCGTGAAATTCTCTAGATTTCCATATTTAACGGATTTAATTAAAGTTCTCATTCCTGCATTGTCATAGTGGTCTTAATTCGCGTTTAAATGATTGACATGTACATTAATAGAGTAGTGTATCCAAAAAAGTGAAAGTCTATTAACAGCGAGAAATTACACTTTTGCTTACACTTATGTAAGTGGGGATAATGCTTCTACATTTCGATAATTTTCTTCTAGGTATAACAAATAATAAAATCTAAACTAATTCGGCAAAAAGGCCTAACCCTTTTTCCATCTCCTACGCTCAGTAATGGGAATAGTAGGCGGAGCATCGCGGAAAGATATCCTTTGTACTGTGAAGTGTAAGTAAGCCATCATTGAGACCACCTATCCACGAGAGGGACAATATAAAGGCATGAAAAATAGACTTTATTAAGTAAGCATAATATTGGTGATATATAGTGATAAATTATTGTATGTTTTGGAAATTACTGGGGGGGGGGGGGCAAAATTCAAGTAAATCAAAATCATTAATTTAAAAAGTATAGTGAAGTAATAGTTAAATACAACTATTACACATTTTATCTTCTAAAAACAAATTCTTCCTACATTATTTCATAAATACCTAGTTACGAATATAAAGTATGCATACACAAAGTATACGTATATAAAAGTATTCGAGTATATTAAAAAAATACATAAAACACTTTACATCTAATATGTAATATCATACCCCAATAAAATAAAGCAGTAAATCTTTCGTCATTCCTTCAAGGAAACAAACGATATACGACTTCTCAAAAACGTATTGTGAAGCTATTGTCCTTCGGTTGGTCCATAAGATGCCTTTATCAATAAATTGCCTGAAAAAAAAAAAACAACCATCAATGCGTCGACCTCCTTTCCGTCCGTTATCATTCTGTGTACTACTCGGAGAGCTTCCCCCCCGGTGTAATCAGTGAATGCATTAACCCATCACATGTTGGGCGTGATAGGGCTGTGTGACTAGGCACTTGTTCATCGTTCTCCGCGTGCAGCTATCAGTTTTTACGAGGATCGTTCGGAGTCTGGTCGAACTGGGGAATTTCAAATGGTGCCGATACTTCCATCCGCTTATTTGCGGAAAAGTGGTGGAACTAGGGTTTTGGCCGCTCGGGGCAGTCTCCTTGAAGCAGGTCGTCCTTTAATTAAATAAATGAAGAGACTTGGGAACTGTCAATGGGTTACCTACGTTAATGCCTTAAGTTGACGCAGTGCGATATGGCGTGCAGCAACAAACATTCTGAACAAAGTCAATCAAAATGGTTTTCCAAAACGTAGCTGCACACTGCACAAGACCAACTAATATAATACTCTTGTGCTCCATTAAAATACATGTAATATTGTAATAAAATCAGACCTCCAGAATATATATATATATATATATATATATATATATATATATAATATTAAAATTCAGGGCCATAGAGGGAGAAGTCAGTTATGACGCCAGAATGTTAAGTTTTCTATTTTATTACAAATTAGTTACAATAGTTTCAAGAGTGCTTAATGCTCTATCTCTTCAGGTATTAAATCAGGCCCATTAAATACCAAACATGTTAAAATGTTCAGGTTGCAAGCGACAGTAAGCGTTAACAGCATATTTGTTACGTAAACGGAGATATAAATACGGATATAATAATATCAAGTCTATTATCCTACTTGTACACGAGAGAGTGGAATTTAATCAAGGACCATACCGCTTTCGTAGGCTATGAGAAGGAATTCTACATGTTGAATCGACATATGATATGGGTGTTAATGAAAGAAAGAGGTATTACACTCCATTTCATTAAAATTCTTGTTTCACAGAAAACATGTATTGAATTTAAATTGGGAAAATGTCTGAGGAATTCAAATTAATCGAGTCTATCACCAAGCTTATTTATCATTAATAAAGACGACATTCTGAAGTAATAGTATGTCTGGAAATAGATATTACAGGTAACATCGAGATAAACGTCGAGAATACTATAAATACATTATTATTTACAGACGATCAGATAATTATCCAGGAAAGCGAGTATCAGTTACCCAAATAGTATTGAACTTGGTAATGTCAATTCAGGAAACTGAAGTAATGGCGATTAGAAACAAGCTTCCTCTAAGATGTCAAGTAATAATAAAATATAAAACAAGTTAGCCATTTTAAATATATCTTGCGAATACATTAAAAATATCTCAATAAAAATTCAAAGATTCCAAAACATCTGTCGTACAATAATAAAATACCTAAGGAAGAAAACAAGAATGCAGACATAACTTTTTTAAAAACAATGGCTATTCCAGTACTTCTTTACGGATGGGGGTCGTAAACCATGAAAAAGTGATGAGTTATTGCAATTAAGACGTGCTGAGACAAGTCAGGCTTCGCTATATTAGACAAAATTCAAAAGGTAATCAGAACAAAATCAGAAGTACTTCCATGAACTAAAATAATGCCAAAGCCGATGATCCCAACACTTAAATAGAATGGGTCGCGCCCCAAAACAAATATATTACTACCAACCTCGTGGTAAAAAGACTTCGGCCGCCCAAAATTGAGAGGACAACCTGAAGGGGGGGGGGTTAGCGGCGGCGATGGTGTAACGGTTAGCGTACTGGACTGTTGTACCCAAGTTGGCGGGTTCAAACCCGATCGAAGCCGTGGATTTTTAAGGGCGAAAAAATCCTTCGTACGCCTTCCTTCGGAGGTGAAGTAAAGCCGGCTGTCCCATGTTCGTAGATTTACTTGCATGTAAAAGATCCTCAAGCCTAAATGACGCCTCTGAGCCAAATTCAAATCGCCTGTTTCTCGCCCAAGAAATACCTCCTTTCTCTGCTAGTTGGTGAAAGAAGCGTAGCGAAATTTGCGTGGTCAGACGGAAGAGCGGGCCTGATGGCCCGAGTCTCGCCACGTAAAATAAGACCAATTCAAATTCAAATTCAAGGGGAATATGATACCCTCCTAACTCCCGAAGAGAAGAAGAAAAAGTCAAGCAAAGGAAATTTCTGTGGTTGATTTATTGCCAGGTATTAACCATAAACAAAACAAATAACTAGAACCCAATAGAATTACCCGAAAATAAAGTACAGCACAATAGAATACAAATGTTTCACGCATTCTAAAACAGTCCTCTGAAATAGCACATTAATTGGTGGTATACTATGTTGTGATCTGTATGTTATGATACTTATGATAATGTAATGTGGATGTAATCATAATAGTCTGTAAACACCTGATTCAAAGCATTGTAGTCGCTAATAACCTTAGTCGTTGATGCGACTAAAAATAAAAGTAGAGAAAAGCGTTAGTTGCAAGTGTTGTGGTAACTACCGTCTTGAGAATTGATTGATAAATACCATGCTAATTTCTGGACATACGGGAGGGGTGAGACTTCAGCACCTTCTTTCACAGGAAGGTGATCACAGTGCCGGTTTGTTTTAGACGTTCACTGCTCGACTGTATGGTGATAGGGAGAGGTGATTTAAGTTAAAAGAATTGTGGTTCACATATTGGTGCGAGAAGCCAATCACGTGAGGAATACAGCCATGCCCAAACAGGATTCCAACCCACAGCCTTCACTTCCGCGTGCGGTGCCACCAAGCCCCTGCACCACCAAGAGATGCTTTACATGATTTGCAAAATGTATACAGTACAACCCCGTTAATCCAAACTATTTGGGGGGTGGGGTGCCATTGGTGGGCTGGAAAAGTTTGGGCCCCGGGCAATGTGGAAACGTAGCTTCCCCCTCCCCACAAAAAATAAAAATGTGAAAGTTATATTAAGAATCTATGAGTTATTTTATTTATTTCAACAAATAACAAAGATTGCAACATTTAAGGAAGAATAGGTTTTTGGAAATAAATTATAAATAATGGTTTCAAGTAAACGTTTTTAGTGAACAAATAATACTATTTCCAATGTGAGCTTAAAACGCTGAAAAAATGTGTTTTCTTTAGTTAGTGTTTAATAAAATAACTTGCTACATATTTATATTTTTATGTGTTAAATAATAAATATTAATTTCAGTAGATCTTATTTTAATGTTTGCGTCCATTGTTTCATTTCATTGACTCCTGCATTAGCAGTAATGACTATGATTGCCTTCTGAAGGGAAAAAAGTCAATAGAACATGTTATCAAATATCAGACTACCGTACAGCTATTTATAAAATTACAATAATGATTTTCTTGAGATCTAATTTCTTTTCCATTTTCCCACATCAGTCTCATCATCGGATCTCTTCACTTGCGGGCCCCTGAGCGATCGCTCGGTATGCCCATGTCTTTTTTTTTACGAGGGGAACTGTGGAAATCTTCAAAAGACGAACAGGCGCCCGCACTCCTCAACAGTGAGAGATTTTTACCCACTAAAACCACAAACCCTTTGTGATCCTGGAGTTGTCCGTCCTGGAACCGCAGTTATGCATTCCTTCAGGATGGGGCCAGCTGTATTACTTCGAGGTGCTATTCAGGTTCAGCTATGCCTGGAGACTGCTATGACTCGGTCTGCCCAAGCCTAGCGCCGGCTTTGTTGTGCGGTCTATTCGGATTACCCGAAAAAATGTACCTTACATACATCAATACATCTACAGGATTCTCAGACAATGCAACGTAGCATGTGATGCGGAAGATGGAAACGTTACGCTATAGCGTAGCAATCGCAAATCGCATAATCACATTGCATCAAGTAGATTCAGTTCCTTATGGCAAAATAATCTTATCGAGTTTGCAAGTTTCTCTAAGTGAACATTACTGCTACTTGAGCATGCGATATACACCGTAGTTACCAGTGCAAAAAAAAAAAAAATCTTTCGTTTCAATAATTTGTATTTCAATAATTAGTTTTTCAGTTCTACAGTAATTATAAAATCCTTTCTTTACACTACAAATAAGCATTTCATTTATTTTGTTTATTTTTCCTCCGTCCCGAATTTTTTCGGATTATCCAAAATTTCGGATTGTGTGGTTTAGAATAGCGAGATTGTACTGTATGTA
The DNA here is from genome assembly GCA_017312745.1 of Gryllus bimaculatus. Classification (NCBI taxonomy): domain Eukaryota; kingdom Metazoa; phylum Arthropoda; class Insecta; order Orthoptera; family Gryllidae; genus Gryllus; species Gryllus bimaculatus. The sequence continues at coordinate 1,875,460 of BOPP01000154.1, forward strand.
GACGTGTGAAAAGTAACGACTCACACGGTGCAAACACCTGAGCCTTACACAGGAGTCGAACCCGCAGTCTTCGCCTCCGCATTGGCATTGTAGCGTCGTGCCACGCTCAAAAAAGACAACCACGTGGAAATCGGCGAGCATCGCCGGATGTTAAACAAAGGGCGAGTGATGACGCACTGGGACTTTCCGTGGGCGTAGCGGGCCCTGAGCGACTTTGGGGAGGAGGCAATGGGGGCGGCGGGTAGAGCCAAAAGGGCCTATATAAGGCCAGGAGAACAATGCCCCAGTCTTCTTGTGCTAGCAGCGTCGGCGACAGGTGAAGCGCGTGTCTGTGCGTGTAGGTGCACTAGGGCGAGGGGCCGGCAATTCATTGTCGTGACTCGTGAGACGCGTAGATGGTCTCAACGTAGAGCGGCTTCATACAGGGAACATCGGTGGTATGTTGCAGTGTGTTAGCCGTTCTTAAATTATCTCTCCTTGTAGTGGGTCTATTTATTTAGTTAATTGTGAGCAGGGTAGATGTTAAATTGAGACTACGGTCTAGATTGTTAATAAATCTACTGTTTTACAAACCACTCTCGTCTGTGTTCGATTACACCCGTATGACGCCACAGCATGCTACTCCAAGTCCCTGTGCCACCGAGGGAGACTTAAGATGTATTGCGTATTATGTATGTGGACATGCGAGAAGCCACGCGAAACTGGGTTAAATTACCCATGCCGTCGTTGGGACTTCAACCCACAGCCTTCAGAGGAGAATTCTTGGACGCTGCTCCAACTTCTTCGCCTTTCAGACAGGGAAGCAAGAACTTCTAGGTATTTGTAAATCAATAGCAAAACACATTAACTGGTCACAATACAAACTCTTAATGTATGCCGAGTCAAATGAATAAGAACATTTGCAAATCATGTCACTGCTTGCTCTTTATTTCGCTTTCAAGGCTTCAAATTGTATCAAATAACATTTCGATTAATACAGTTGTAGGTTTCGGTTTTGAATAACAAAACGTGTCGGTTTGGAAACGCTTCAATGGTTTTCTTGTCTTTTTATTAACATATGTTGTTCATGTCTTGCTTAGTTCGAACCAAACTGCGTGAATAATATTTGTTAAATTTATACTAGTATTTTTGAGAATAATTTAGAAAAGTAAAGAGAAAGTTGTTTATTTTCTGTATTAGATGGTCCATGAAACGTGAGACGATATCTTTACATTTAAAGGTACGTGAAATCCGCCTGAAAACTCGACATGTTCACTCCTGGAAACATGAACGTAGTGGAATAAGTTTCAAGAAATTATGATGATTTAGAAAAAATTGAAACCGGAACTGTTACATTTGGTTTCGTTTCCAGAAAAATATTTAATGAAAAAATACGGTTGCTGGTTCTGTAATAAAACAGTTTTGAACTGCAATTCTTTCGGTTTTGGTTCGATGCTTTGAACGCTTCACATCGCTTTTTTTTCACTGTACTTACTCTTTTATCGCATTGAACGAACAATGTATGATTTCCACAGACCCTTCAGTGTAACACTTGTCTATCCTTGAAAACTGCACGATAATGAATTTGTAGGTGGTTTCTATGACATTTACCTGAGAAGCGGAATCACGGAAAGAATAGTAATGTTTACTTTTTTTTTAATCGTAATTGAATTGAAGAAATTTTGCATGACCTTTTATTGTGATCGAAGCTAAAGTAGAGTAGAAACACTATGAGCAATGAATGCAACTCAATACATTTTTTTAAATATTTGACTTGCTAAGGCTTTTAATGCACGTTTGTGTTAACTGCTAAGTAAGATTCATTATCGCGGAGGAAATTAACATTTCATTATTGTTCTAAAGCATCCAATAGTTCCTTTTATCCCTTCACTTCCAACGCACATTATGTTAAGGCACTTACATCAACATCCATTCTTCGAACTGAATACCGGGTGTATGTACTTTTGAGTCCACTACAGGAGCTTCTCAGAGTCCTATAAATGTATTCCTGTTTTACGACTTTTACATCTCTCGGTGCCTTCAGTGCCCCATTGCTTCCCTGGTTGAGACAGTTCACTCCTGGTGCAGCCACCAGTTCCCCTATCCATCCCTCCCATGTGACTCGTGGGCCCTTGCGATGACATTGGGTTACGGACTTCTTGGATAGAACAAAAACGCTTTAAAAAATGACACACATCTCACTTTGATCCAATTCTCTGAATATTATAAAACTGCAAAACTTCACTTTCTTTTCAGCGTCTTGAAGATACTTTTTTTTCTGAATGAATTATATTCTGGACAATTCGATTTTTCAATAAGGTCATGCACAGTTTTTTTTTCAAATTTCGAGTACATAGTTTTCGCTTAATTTTTCGTGAAATTAAGAATATTTTAGACAGAAGATTTTTTTCAAAAACAGCTCTTATTCTTTAAATTTATTGAATGGGTAGAGATAAATGCGGTGAATATCATGACGGAAAGGTTATTTTAATGTAACCTTTTAATATTTGATATATATTGCAAATGTATGTTCAAGTAGTACTATAATATTACATGACCTTTACAAATGCAATTGAATATCGTTAACTCGGCTCAACTGGGACCGGGGGGCGATCCGAGTTAGTGACATTTCTGCTTATTTATATGTTGAGAGATAAACGATAAAAAAGGAACTTGAACGTACTAAATATATTTTGAATGACGCTATAAATGATCATCAGCACAATTCCACATAAAAAACATCATGTAGTATGTGTTTACATTACACACAATATTCATCGGTACAAACTAGTCTGATGCCCGGAGCATATCCAGAGCAACGCCTGGGCCACTCCCCCCCCCCCCGGTTCACCCTCGGCTGGCAGCCCGTTGCTGGAGGCATGGAAACGGCAAGGACAGGATTGGCAGGTGGGGATGAGGGCAATGAACTCGACCACTGGCAAGAGAATTCTATTTATATACCTACGGAAAATAGCGATATATCTTCATTCACCTCCCTTAAAATAAAAAAAAAATTAAAAAAACCAGTCCGATTTAATGGGGTTCTCCTGTAATGCGAGAAAGTATGTGCATTTTCATTCCGATAGGTATTTTTTTTTTCGTTTTTTTCTTTCTCCGATTTTTGTTTTTTGGCCACGTAAGCTTCCGCCACCGCCCACTGTGTGTCGTCGCCGGCCCGACTTTCGCAGTCCCCCCTGCGCTTCCGCTGCCGCTGCCGCTGCTCCGTGTCGTCCCGCTGCCGCCCGCGCGCCCGTCACGTGACGCGCGCTGACGTCAGAGTGGCGTAATACCCCGTCCGCGCGGGGGAAGGTGTCCGTGGTGGGGGAAGGGATGAGGCTACGGAGGGGAGCAGTGCAGCCGGAGGCGATCACGCACGCGAGAAGCACCGCTCCTAGATTCACCCTGCAAAGCCTACGTATCGGTTTAATTGGCGGGGTTTCGTCGGGCATTTTTGAGGCTTGAATAAATGGAATTGTCTTTTTTAACATCGTCTCCTCTACGCAGAGAGGCGCAACCTGAATTTTCTTGGGAAGGGTGGGGTGGGGGTGGGGCACGGCCTCCTCCACGAAGACTCCACAGTGCAGGAGGCCGTGGTTGGAGGAAGCCCAGTGTCCAGACCACTTGACTTTTACTTATAAAGCATATTTAATAGATGCTGAATAGAAAATGTGGGAAACATGTTGGTTTACAGTGAATATTTATAACGTTAATATTTGAATATTATATAATATTTTTGTAGAAAAAAATAGTAATACCTAAATTTTTGAAAAAAGCATTTTTGGCTTCGGGGGGGCGGTGAAGCCTTACGTGCCTGTTCTCTGCATGATGCGTCAATGCTCTTATATATATTCACTCTTAAAATTCGAAATGTAGCTAATTTGAGAATTAATCGATTAACACATATTAGCCACACGGTTTGGGTATAACTGCGCGAGTGATGAACGACTAATTTATAACGTCATCGGGTTAATTTGTTATCCTCAGGGTGATAGAGAGTGAAGATTCTTGTGCGCTCGCGTGATATATTTTGGCAAAAATTGCGTTCTAAGGAAATGGATTAGATAGAAGTTCTTCATGCAATATCAGTTCATTGTAAGGAAAACTGAATTGCGGGTTATTTAAAAGATGTCTAGTGACGTATGGTCATCGTGAATACGCCGTATCTTGGACTTGCGTTGAAGCAAATTCCATTCCAATTCTTTTACCAAGAATTGTTGAACTGTATGACTGTTCATCAATATCATACAGTTGTAAACCATTACTAACGTTCCTAGTACTCCTAATATTGTAAACCTAATGCTCCTAATATTTTAAATTGAGATTTTGTTTATTATTATTACTAGAATTTTTAGTTAACCAGCTAGGTTTTTGATTTTTGTGATCTTTGCAATGTGTGAAGTTACCATATTGAGATTGTAGCATAATCAATTATGCGTGATTTTTTATTTGCAGACGATAAGAGTATATATAATTGGCTGGTAAATTTATATTAGTTCTTCCTTCACGGTTCCATATACGGTGTTGTGGTTTATTATGTCAGGTTCTTATAGCATGTTGCTGCTGATGCACACACTGCTAAATATTGGCGTAGAAGCTTCTCCCCATTATTTTGTCTTTGAATTTGTTATGAACTTACAAGGACGCTGCAAACACTTGCAGTATTAAACAGTTTCTGTATTATCTTTATATTTACAGCATTTATCATAAATAATTTTTTCTTATATGAACAGAAATTTGGATGGGGTCATTATGTCTTAGCCATCTTTTATACGTTTTTTCTTCGAAAAGATGTCCTTTCCTAAGCCACAGTTTTGTTGCCTTTACAGCCATCTCTATCAGCTTCCAGGTGTTTGCCATGTTAAATGTGGTGTATGGGACATTAATTGCTTGTTGAGTCATTTGAGTTTTTTTGTGCTTGTACGTCTTGGTCACTATCGAGTTGCTTTTGTGTTGTTCCTCGGATTCCTTTGATTCCGATAGGAGAGAAAGTGAGTTCTTAATAATTACTCTCCGTCTGTCAGCTAGGTTTTTTATGGTCACTCAATCTTCTAAATAAGGATTTGTATATATATTTGTAGAAAGAGACGTTCCATCTCGTGCCTGTAGGTGAGCACTTTCGTTTCCGCAAAGGTACCACTCATTTAGCAGCGTATGACACCTCAATTATTCGTGATGTCTACAGCAGACGCTGCCGTAAGCGACCTGGTTTAGCAAACGCTGGTTAAACGTCACTGCCAGCGGGTGAAACGTCCAGATGGAAGGTGCTTCGTTGCTGTTTGACTGTCGTGTCTTCGCGTTCATTCTAGGCTAGTGCCTGCCTGTTCAGCGTCTGACTGCCAGCACCCCCACACGCTGTCACCTCCAGACATGCCCTGTTGCACCCATTCCCTCCCTGGTCCACCGAGTCCTTAGATCGATCAAGACTCTTAGATCGTGGATCCATATAGCATTTTTGATGTAATAATACTTAATAATAACAATAGTAATAACATCAACGGCAATAACAACAACAGCAATAACAACAACAGCAACAACAACAATAACAAAAACAATAACAACAACAATAACAAAAACAACAATAACAACAACAATAACAACAACGATAACAACAACAATAACAACAACAACATCAACAACAACAACAATAACAATAATAATAACAACAACAATAATACTCCAGGTCGGTTCCCAGTCTGTCAAGATTATAGTGTGCGTTTTCCTTGCAATGTCCCAGTATATGTTGCTGTGGGTCGATGAGAAAATTCACTTCTCAGGTTGAGAAGACCGGAATAGGCCGTGGGGATGTCTACGTGCTAACCACATGTCCCCCCTTAACCCGTGACAGCGAGGCCGGGACGTCGCTGGTAGGCCATGGTCCGTCGCTACTGCTTCCCCCCCCCCCACACACTTATAGCATGCACTACATTTCCAGGAATATATACCATAAAAATTGGAGGCACACGGAAACAAAAATAATCAACATATTACTTATTATATTTAACTGAAAGTTAAAATTGCACAGAAAATTGTGTTTTGCAATACCCCACCTTTCCTCCGCCTCCGAAAACAAAACAAAAAAGCGCTCCTTCCAGCAGAGCTGTAAACGGAGCACTTGTCTCCGGGGCACAACGGAGGCGGCCTCTGGCAGCGGGAGGCGGAGTGCCATACTTCTCGCAACCGCCGTTCATTTCGTGTTTTGTCGCTGCAGCCGACAGGCAATTCCTTCGCTGCTCCTGCTGCATGTCGTGCGCTAAAGAAAGCGTCTACACGCGCTCGCGGGCAAATAGGAAAACGAGAGAAAGAGGGAGAGATAGAGCGAAAGAAAGAGTAAACGGTGCTTGTAAGCAAGGTGCGGTTGTGGCTGTGGGAAACTTCCATGGCGATACAGGGCTCTCCGAAGAAGGTCGGGGCTAAAAGAATAGGGGTTGCGGTGGGTGGATTAGAAAAAAAAATCAGTAATTTAAAAGGAAAGGGACAGTAAAGGAAGTGGGTAAGTTTCGACATGTTTGTGATGTCATTAGTCAAACATTAAGCGAACAAGGAATGACATTAAACATCAAACAAACTAGTGGTGCTAAATAGCACGTATTTTCTCGCCTGTAGTTTCATGCAAAGTTAAGCGAAAAGTACTCAAATTTGCGGAAAACTGTACTTGATCTTATTTCAAAATCTATTTCTATGGAACAGATTTCATTAAGGGAAAACCTCTATCTTTAATATTTCAGTTATAGGAAGATCCGAAAAAAGTTCAACAAAAATGAATCTTAAACCTTTACACTATCAAACTACAAAATGTAATGAAAAACAATGGAGCTATTATATGAAAATTTTGAAAATGCCCCAGGGGTTTAATGGAAAGTACCCCCAGAATTAAAGTATCGGTTTCAAATTCAAGGGGTCTCGACATTACCTAAGCTATTCGGGAATATCAATTTTGGAGAAATTCGACTAAACGGTTTAGCCGATAGCGTTGTTCACAAACGGACAGCAGGAGCAGACAGAGGAGACTTTTGCCGTCATTCGAATTTTCGGTATCAAGAACGCACAAAACATGAATTCTGGCTATATCACGTGTTAGAAGTTTTTTTTCTGATATAGATTATTATCTTTATAGATCTTTATATATTTACTTGCAAAAGAGGACAATATATTTAATCTGCTGTAAAATTAGATGTACAAAACAGAGTCCTTTACGTTCGAAATGTTTGGAAGCTGGAGGCACATTTTAAAAGTCCCAGGGCGACATATTGACCGCAATCCACACGCACTAGCGACCGCTCAAAGCGCGCATTTCAGCGATGGCAATAACCGGTTAATGGCTCACCGGACGCAATCGCGCGTATTTATTTTGTGGACGCGCCCGCCCGCCCGCGCGCACGCCATGAGTAGGCTCCATTCGGTGCTGCGCTTGCTTTCAGCGCGCCAGAAATACGCCGCGGCCAACGCTGGCACCAAACGACTCGCTGGGCGAGGAGCGTTGCTTCGGCGTGTGGCGCTGTCCGTGAAGGCCAGAGTTTAAATCAAGCTTCAATTCATGCTTTTCCCCTCACCGTCATTGGAGGGAAAAAAACACAAACAAACAAACAAACAAAAACTTTCTTTTTTATTTTAATTGATGAAAATTAATAGAAACGTCCAAAATGGTAACTTCAAACTGATTGGTCAACTTTCAGATAGCATTTTTAATACAATTCAGCAAGATATGGAACAAGTGAAGTTATTATTTCTGAAGATAATGCTTTTATTAAAATGCGTTAAAATTAATTTAAATATAAATCGCTAAAAGCACATTCTTTCACCATCACCAAATCTGATGATACTCGTGACTTTTTTTGCTATGGAAACTTCGGAAAAGATTACTTCAAAATTACGTTTTACGCCCCTTCTTAGACACACGCACTTACACACACACACACACACACACACACACACACACACACACACACACACACAGAAAATATTTGTATAAATAATACAAATTTTGCACCCCGAAATTGTGCTGGGCTATGTAATACTATACGAAGTTACGCTTTGATCTTTGCCTCTTATTGGTAGGCAACCCGCCATGCCCTGGCCTGGGACAGATCACGTTCTGACGATGTGAAACATAAGTATTTCGTTTTTCTGTCAAAGAGAAATGCACGACGGGTTGCCTGCCAATCAGGGGCAAATATCACTTGTGTAACATCATAATTTGACATTTATCTCCAAATGTTCTTTGGCAAAAATTTATTACATTGAATCTTTTTTCGCGTCCTCGAAAATTGAAACATTTCGACATTTTCCTAACATTTCAGTAAAAAAACGTATTGGGGGAACGTGTCCCCTTCCTAACAGTGGCGACGTTCATGCATACTTCAATAATCTACGTTACAGGTTTAGTGCCAGCATTCGAACTCTTTGTTTCAAAAGAGGAACGCGTGCAGCCTGCCGGTAGAGGTAACTAGTTTTCTAGGATTGGACAACCTGAGACAATATAAGAAGATTCCCGCAATTCATGAGACAATGCAATCAATAGTTTCTATCAATAAATAAAGCATTTATAAGGAAAGTTTGAGAACCGCTGTATCAACATGTGTTCCTTATGTCTGATTTTGGGCAACTGTTTCTACTGATTCCTAGTCCTCCTTCCCCTCTTAAGCCACATGAAAGATTGGTCTTTGTTGATTTGCATCTTGGGTACTATATACATATTGTTACTCAGTAGCAAAACCAGGACTTTTCTGTGTATGTGTATATGGGGTTAGTATGTAGATTTTGATGTTTTCTTGTAAAGAAATGTTATTCTGAATTTAAAATGTATGTTTTGTTTGGTGATGTATAGTTAAATCCAATTGAGATATGAAATGACCTACGTTACTGAAACAATTAGTAACAACTATATTTATGAATATCTTCAGCATCTCAGGGATGACCTTTGCCCGATGACAGCCTGACAGTCCTTCCTCTGTTACGGTTTCCTCCAATCGGGAGCTTAAAGTCGCTACAGTGACGTCACTATGGGGACGTTGAAGCTCCCGATTGGATGAAATCGTGTATAGCTGATTTACGTCAAGTGCATGGTTAAATAAATCCTAGTACATGCGCGCCTTCGTTGTATAATATACAGGGGTAGTATCCGGGTAGTGTCCGGGTAGGAAACTTCGAAAATAAGGTCTTGAGACAATTTTAATCATATTTTGTCTAATAAACTACGTGGATATTCCAAATGACTAAGCCGGAATAAGCACTCAAAAGTTGGTTTGGAAAAATGATTTCTAGGCACAAATTTGTAATCCAGAACCATAGAAACACTCTTAAAACATACAAAGTGTTTATTGTTTACAAAAGATATTAATATATTTCTTCAGGAAGAAAAATTAAGCGAGAAATACAAAAAGCACCCAAATTACTCAATTTAACACTGCTTTTTTATTTCATAATATATTCATTTCCTTTGTAAATAATAAACAATTTACATGTTTCTATCCTTCTGGAATGCAAATTTTTGCCTAGAAAACATTTTTTTAAACCATATTTTTGCCAGCTTATTGCGGCTCAACCATTCGAAATATCCACGTAGTTTATTAGACACAATATGCTTCAAATTGTCTTAAGAGCTTATTTTCGAAATTTTCGCCATTTCCTCCCCGGGCATCCTGTATAATTAATAATTGTCATTACATAATATTTCTGTTATTAGTGGTGTGCAGGCACTGACTGTGTGTGTGTGTACGTGTGTTGCAGACTACATCGCTCGCTACGGCCGCATGTCGGAGAGTGCGGCGAGGCGCAAGTTCTGGCAGATCCTCTCGGCCGTCGAGTACTGCCACAACCGCCGCGTCGTGCACAGGGACCTCAAGGTAAGCACATGCCCAGAAAATGCTATTAGGAGCCACGCCGAACGATTAGACTCGTGAATTAGTTCGAGAAACGATGAAAATACAAAAAAAGGGGGAAATGCAGGTTTTTTTTAGTTGGTCATTATTTCGATTTTCACACATGATTGTGTTTAAGGTTCACTGAAATATTCATTTGAGAACGTTATGTCGCTAGCCTGTACTAGAGGAGACGCTTGGTTGTTTATTTGTGATTCCTAGCACGGCAACTACTGACGGCACTAGTTCCGTAAGCGTAGTCCATGTTCCCCCCTCAGGAGGTGGCTGTGATCTTTCCTCGCTGGATGTCGAGAACCGACGCCGACTTATTGTTTGCTAGTCGGGTTTCCCCAAACCAGGTATCTCCCACCAACGGGGCAGCTTCCCATCCATGCTCTAAGAGTCCGGCCGGTCTCCCGGCGTGGACTAGAGGGGACTTTGTATTCGGTTAGTGATTGGCGCCTGTTCTGGACAGGACGTTATTCATCAGTCACATGATTCAAATAGTTTTGAAATGAAAGTAACATCTTCAATGAATGCATAAAATGTTCGTAATTTGTTTTGTTGTGCGTAAAATGTTTCGTTATCAAAACAGGAAATCTAAATTCACGTGATAAGGAGATCACGGAATCGATTCCGAGTAGGTGCCATGAATGTGTTTCATGGTCTTAACATAGGCACCTTACTTGTGGCACCTTCCATAATCTAATTCGTAAGTCGACTGCTCTGATCACTGATCTGCCGGGAGAATACCGTAGCAACGCCTTATATAAACCCCGCAAGCGATCTTTCCTTCTCTCTACTCTCTACCTACCATCTGTCGTATCTCCCAAATCCGATTGAAACGCCATGGAGAAGTACTTCTGAACCACCCCATCAAAGTCTGCGCAACTTACAGGGGAGGCATTCCGCACTTCTTACAATGACGCAGTACTGATGTTATGAAAACAAACATTATTTCGTGTTTCCGGGCGCATCAACAGCTACAGTCATTAGCCCCGCACGTGTAGTACATGTTTTTATCGTGGAAGGTAGCGGTGATCTTTGCCCGCTGGAAGATGGGATACGACGTAGGTTTGCAAGGTTTTCCTCAATCAGGTATCTCCCACCAGCGAGATGGCACCCTTCCCGGGACAGACTAAGCTCCCGATATGTGTGGTAGTGTAAGTAAGAGTGTGTAAGTTAAGAGATGAATATAGAATAAGGAACGGGAAGGAATTAACGTACGCTGCCCTTAGCCAGTTTTTAGTGTTCTGTCACGGCATTCTTCTGGTGTTGAGCGGCGAAATCACTGAACACTACCGATCAGAGCAGCAGTTATCTAGAATTCACATCCAAACAGCGGCTGAATCCGACGTAGTTGTCTAGTTAGAATCGAAAATCCTACTATCGTCGGGACTGGAACCCTAAGTGCTTCCGGTCAGAGGCACTGCAGTGACATCAGTTAACGTCCCTGAGCCACTTAAGCCGATAAAAACGACAATAAAGAAGGGAGTTACTGCCATAACACGCAAAAACCAGTAGGTTCACTAACATCGGACGCATGCGCTTGTTATCAGAGCGTGGGCGGGGGCGTGTCTTACGTGTGTACGTTTCGCCACATGTGGGTGCGCTTTTGCGTTGCCAAACTTCCGCGAAAAAACGTCTATCACGTACCAAATGCAATGTAGACTCTGACATCCACTACAGACATCGGCAAAAGTAGAACGTCGGCGACCCCTTCCGATACGATAGTTACTGCGATGAGCGCGAAGGTGGCAACGTTCAGAACGATTGTGATGGCGACGCTGCCACACACAGCAGTCCTTGGGACCAATACGATTCCATGCGCGTCCCCGATCTGACAATAGTTCCCAGTGGAGTATACCTTGAACAGTCGGAGTCCTACTTGAGCAGTCAAGTGTCCATCGGGAGGCATTGTTCCGCAATGTCTATTCTTCAGCTTTACACAGAAGTGATGTTGAATGATGTTCCTGGCGCTCGAAACGCCGCGCCGCATAACGTAAGGAGGTCATGCAAGGCCGTAGGAAAACGCGGGACTACTACGATTCATATGCTATCCCTCGATCGACCTGACCTGACCTGACCTCACATGGCGTATGACATGACATATGACATGACCTGATCTGACATGGCGTGACATGGCATGGCATGGCGTGACATGGCATGGCATGGCATGACATGACATGACTTGATGTGACCTGACATGACTTGATCTCACCCCATTCGACTCATTTTTATCCGACCTATTAATATGATCCGAAGAAATGGAATCCAACTCAACCTGATCCAACCTAACCTGGTCGAACCAACACAATGGGACTCAATCGGACGGATTCCGACTCACTCCGACAAACGATCAAACGAAACCCGATTGGACGCAATGCGATCCCATCCGACCCAACCCGATCTGACCTATCTCATTTAGTTACTACCCGACCTGAATCAATCCGATCTGATTCTGCTCAACCCGTCTTATCATAAACGGGTACTGCTCGATCCGACACGATATGATATGAATCAACCCATTCTGACCTATCCCAGTCTGATACAGCTGGATCAGAATCAACGCCCCTCTGACCTATCCCAGTCGGATTCTGCTAGTCCCGGATCAGCTTCGTCTGACGTATTCCGATCTTATGCAGCTCGATCTGAGTCAACCTCACCTGACCTATTCCAATCTGAAACAGCCCGGCCTATCTATCCTAGACGGGCACTGCTCGATCCGTATCAGCCTTATCTGAACTACCCCAAACTGATACGACTCGATCCGAATCTACCCGAATCTGACATTGCACGATTCAAATAAAACCGATCTGGCCTTTCTTAATCTGATGCTGCTCAATCCATATCAACCCATTCTGACCTTTGTTAATCTGGTGCTGCTCAATCCGTATCAACCCGATCTGACCTATATTAATCTGATACGGCTCGAACTGTATCAACCCAATTTGACCTATCCCAATCTGAAACTTGTCGATCCGAGTCAGCCCGAATCTGACCTCTCTACCAGTCTGATTCCGCTCGACCCGAATCAACCCGATTCGCTTCAGCTCAATCCGAACCGGCCCAGACCAACCCGATCCGAGCGGAGCGTGAGGTAACGAGAGCGTGTGTGGCAATGGGAGCGTACGCGAGCGAAGTGTTCCCAACGCCCGTTGCGTCACGGGTGAGGGCGCGTCGGCGCGTCCGCCTTGCCAAACGACGCGACCATCGCGAAGCTCACTCCTTAGGACTATCGATGTCGATGTTTTAAGAACATCGATGTTTTTTATAACATCGATGCTTATATAACATCGATGTTTTTATAATTCTGATGTTTTAACATCGATGTTTGTAGCATCGATGTTTTCAAACATCGATGTTTTTAACTTCGATGTTTTCTGATCACTATTTTTTTCTGAAGTTTTGTTTCTGAATGAAAAATTCTCATGATCACAATACTCTTAACGTTAATATATGAAATAATAACTTATGGTAACACTGTTATTCTATTCACGTGTGGGGACCAAAGAAACGCCATTTGTACTACCTTCATCGAAAAAATCTGTCGCCCGAGATGACCTCCGTGCCATTGTTCGAGTATTTCCTCTTTTGTTCATATTAATTTAGCACTTTGAATTGGGGTTAACAAATATGCCGTAGGCGTACGATATTCCTCTTCTTCTCGTGCCCATATTCGGCGAATTGATAAAAACGAACTCTGAGAAATTAAATTTTAATACACACGAATTTAATGGTTAATTTAATGGTTGGAATTTTATAGGTTACTCCTCTAGACTAAAAGCATAGATGTTCAGAAACATCGACATTAACATTTTCAGTCGATGTTTTAGTTTTTATCATCGATGTTTGCTAACATCAATGTTTTATTATCGATGTCGCAAAAGGAGGGAAGGCGGAGGTGGAGGCGGCGCACGGAACGACCGGAGCAACGGGACTGGGCATGGGCGGTGAGCGCAGAGACCTGACGGCCGTGAGAAGTCGTGTGAAGGATGCGTGTTCACAAGCGTTCGATTTGATTTATTTGTCGTAAAAAAAAAAATTAAATAATTGATGTTTCCGGACGGAAGCTTTATAAATTTCTCCCGTGGTCTTCCTCCACAGCTGGATGGTGAAATCCGGCGCTGACGTCTGTTCGCGGTGGATTTGTCCTCCGCATTTCATCAGATGTCTCGCTCAGCGGGGCACTGCCACACCCGGGATTAGATCTAAGCTACCGACAAGTGGGATTGTGTTGTGTACGAGTAGACGTGTGGAGTGAAGGGAGAGGATACCGGGATGACCACCGAATTGCGAATCCCTATCCGACCCTACGCAATTCTAACCGTCTCGACTTCATTTCAGTGCTACCCGACCCGACTCGTCCCTTCTCGACCCGACTCGACCCGACTCGACCCGACTCGACCCGACTCGACCCGACTCGACCCGACTCGAACACGACTCGAACACGACTCCAACAGACTCGAACCGACCCGACCCGACTGGACTCACGTTCAGCGCTTCAAATCGTAATTCTTCGCGATGGGGCATTGTTCTGCTGAACCCTCTCTTCACTGACAATGTGGGTCGAAAGGTCATCCCATGTGCCGGAACTCTCACCCCATGTGCCCCAACCGGATTCGACGCAACTCTTCTATTGTAATGGTCCGACTGAAAGGGAACGTTAACGTTGTTATTTTGGAATGCAAGTGTACTGAATGTTCTTAATTGATTGTAACTTATTCTAATTATACTGTGGGCTGCTCCAAAGACGGGGTTCAGGTCATGGTCTTCCTCTAATTACGCAGAATTTAAAATTTAAATTATTTAATAATTATGTGTTAGTCATATATACAGAATTCGAATAACTCTGCCACCTGTATCTGTGATCGAGAATTATCTCGACTAGTGCGAGAATATTATTCGTGAATGGAAACAACAAAATCGCTACTTCCTTCCACTTCCCAAAACAACCGGGATGCAATTGGACTACGCCTTCTTAGGTAGCCAAAGGTGAAAGGGCGTTAACCGGGAAGCGGTTTGGAGGGGAACCTGACAGCCAGATTCAATCGGTAGGTCTCGTTCCGGATTTGCGTGGCTGAATGGCGGACATCCTCTTCGATTCGGACTTCTTCTCCTCGTCCTCGTCCTCATCCTTCTCCTCGTCCTCATCCTTCCCCTCGTCCTCATCCTTCTCCTCCTCGTCCTCATCCTTCTCCTCCTCGTCCTCATCCTTCTCCTCCTCGTCCTCATCCTTCCCCTCGTCCTCATCCTTCCCCTCGTCCTCATCCTTCCCCTCGTCCTCATCCTTCCCCTCGTCCTCATCCTCCTCCTCGTCCTAATCCTCCTCCTCGTCCTTAACCTTCCCCTCGTCCTCATCCTCCTCCTCGTCCTCGTCCTCGTCCTCCTCGTCCTCGTCGTCCTCGCCCTCATCCTCATCCTCGTCCTCATCCTCATCGTCCTTATCCTCCGCGTTCGGTGCATAATCCCGCCGGGCGGCCCCTCCCTTCCCCCCTCCCCCACTCGCCGACACAGGGGTCGGGGAGGGCGCCACAAAGGCCGCCTGTGTGTGCGCGCGCGCTGGCGCCCGCTGACGTCACCGCGCACGCCGGCCTTGAACTTGCTCCTTCAGCCGCCCGGGCGCCTCCGTCGGCGGCGGGAGAGGTCCTGGCGAGCGACGACAGAGCGCAGGGCGCGCGCCGCACCCCCCGCGTTCTCACAAAGCGGCGCGGCACGGCGTGGTGGGGCGGAGCGGGGCTGTTACGTGAAAGGGGAGGACTGCCGTGGGTGGAGAGCGCCGGGTTGCGGCCATGATACGACCAGGCGCCACCGCCCGGGGAGGGGGGAGTTGGGGCGACTGGCAAGAAGGTTACCATACTTCCTTTATGAAAAAAAAGAGGACATCTAATACATAAAAATCAATGTTTGTTTATTCCTATTTTATGCGCTGCCGTTTAGTTCATGCGATTGCGGTAACACTTTGTTCACGTATTACTGGCTCTTGTGGGAAGAATGTAGGCATAGTTCGATGGGGATGTGCATATCCTTGCGCACGTAAACGCGCGTTGATAATGCATTCATGTTGGCTCAAGCGCCCCTCCCTGAACGGGGCGCTCTATGCTACCCGCCACATCGCCAGGTACGAGTATTTGGAGCGTCATCATTGCATTTTCTGCCCCTGCGATTGTGAAATTTTGCCAGGCGAGATAAAGATAAAGATAGAGAGCGGGGAGGGAGACGGAGAGAGAGTCTGAGAGGGAAAGAGAAAAGAGGAGAGAGGCATGGAGAGAGACGGAGGCAGAGAGACAGACGGAGAGAGAAAGGGAGAGGGAAGAAGAAAGAGAGATGGAGGGCAGGACGCCTGGCGGGTTCCGCTTGTCCAATATATAAAAAGCAATGCTTGTTTGTTCGTATTCTACGCCCTGATCTACCGTTCATCCACTTGCGATAAAACTGTGCCAACTAATTACTTGCACTTGCGCAAAGAATATACACACAGTACAATGGGAATGTGTCCTATATCTTGATTTGCATACCCGTTGTTTAGTTCATGCGTTTACGTTGACTCAAGCGCCCCTGAACTGAAGCACTACGCAACCCTCCGCGCTCTTGAGAATTAAGCACGTCTTCGCTGCACATTCTGCCCCCGCGAGTGCGAAATATCGGCAGGAATGATTTCTTGAGCGTTATCTCGGACAAGTAAAATCTAATTTCTCCAATACAGGGTCATAGAAAATGCATCCTCAATCTCGATGGAGACAATTTTAACAATGGGATGCTTAACATCCAGGTCCAAATCAGGACTTAGAACAAACCCAACGCGCGGGAAAATCTTTCGTTTATTAAAGTTGGGAGCAATGCCCCCCCCCTCAAAGGCCTAGTGTCTTCGAGCTATCGTTTCTTTCCTTCCTTTGTTTGGCAAAATTGATTTAAATATTTATGTGAGAATTATGTAACTATTTAAAATTAATATTCTGTAGTATCATTATATATATACTACAATAATAATAATAATAATAATAATAATAATAATAATTATTATTATTATTATTATTATAATTCGCGCATTTTATTAACTCGTGCTTCTGGGTAAATTCTTGGTGGATTATTTTCGCTACTGCATTATGCCTGTCCGTGTACTGTGACCAGTCTGAGGATGATATTATTATTATTATTATTATTATTATTATTATTATTATTATTATTATTATTATTATTATCATCATCATCATTATCATTATCAGCAACATGTTTTGATTCGATTTGAACCCCCGAACGTCGATATGAAAGCCCGATAAGCTATCCGTGTCACCACCGCATCCCTTCTTTACTGGCACGAGCCTTCCGCATTCTCTTTGGAATCGCCACACCAGACGTCGCATAATGGAAGAGAATGCAGATTCCTTGAATTAGCGCTTCGACCAGTAGGCATCGTCAGTTGCTCTCGCATATGCGTCTCGACAGATGTCTCGAGGAGGTGATAAGGCGCTCCTCACGACTCGGGACATAGCTTCTTTAATACGTGTGAAGCGTTGAAATGCCTACATCCGATAAGGGATTGTTGACTCCTATGAGCATTTTATGGGGCGTGCGGGAGAGGGAAGTTCTCCCGTTCTTCTGCAATATGCAAATATATAATAATAATAATAATAATAATAATAATAATAATAATAATAATAATAATAATAATAATTTGCGCATGTTATTAACTAGTGCTTCTGGGTAAATTCTTGGTGGATTATTTTCACTACTGCATCATGCCTGTTCGTGAACTGAGATTCCGCTGGAAGTGTCCAGTCTGAGGATATCTTCTTCTTCTCTTATTATTATTATTATTATTATTATTATTATTATTATTATTATTATTATTATTATTATTTCGCGAATCGGCCGCCTTCATGAGGCCACGCGTTTCGTGCAGCCCAACGTACCTCAGACTTGATGAACGGGGTAAGTGCAGGTGGGGTTAAATTCTGATCATGATAATGATGAATGATGAAACACACACACAGAAACATACAGAGACACACACAATACACCATGCCCGAGACGGGACTCGAACTCACGATCTTCTGGTCCGCGACTGCTACAGCACTACTGATTCAGGGATCTCGGCCTTCGGATCAGCATTATTATTATTATTATTATTAATATTATTATTATTATTGCTATTATTGTTATTATTATCATTATCAGCAACATGATTCGGTACGGGATGGTTCGCTGGGCGAAGCAGAGCGAGAAACGCACCGCCCGTGCGTGGGCATGGGGCGTGGCCTTGGGCGCAGTCCCGCGCGGGCGCCCGTATACACAGCGGTGCACCCACGCACCCGCGCCCGCCCGCTTCCACCACCACCGCCGCCATCGTCCATTCGGCCAAGGCGAGGCCGCCACAATAAACACGCGCCGCCGCCTGACTCACGCCGTTGCGCCGCGCCACGCAGCGCAGAAGGCGCGCTCTTCGCTCGCGTTACGGGTCCAATTATTCAATTAATATACGTAGGGAACGGAATGTATTGTTACTAGCGGAACCTGTCAGACGTTATTCTGCCCTTCATCTCTCTCTTTATCCTTTCCTCTCTCCCCCCTCCCTCTCTCCGTCTCCCTCTACCCGTCTGTCCCCGTTTCATTCTGTCTCTGTTTTTCTTTTTCTCTTTCACAATCTCTCTTTTGCTTTCTCTGTCTCTGTAGCTGCCTCTCCCTGCATTCGTCCCCCTTGCATCCGTCTCTCTATCGCTGTCCCTCCCTTTCTCGGTCTGTGTCTTGCCCTGCATCACACGGCAACGGTCAGCAAACATGAAGTCCAGGTTAAATGTAAATTGAATTAAAATGAAGCGCAATTTTGTTCTGCAGCGCCATCTAGTAGAGTAACAACAAGATTAACACATAAATGTTCTGGGTGAAAAAAGAAGAAAAACACGTAAATGTGGCAACTTTGATCAAGATCGGTCACACGATGTCGAAGTTTACCTGAGAGCATAGGCTAGCGGCCGGAGTCAGTATTTACTAGGCTGTCCGGGTGACGCCGCGTCCATGGCGAAGGTGCCGACGTTTCGGTCGCCATTCTGCGACCTTCCTCAGGGCGTATTCGCCCAATACGCCCTGAGGAAGGTCGCAGAATGGCGACCGAAACGTCGGCACCTTCGCCAAGGACGCGGCGTCACCCGGACAGCCTAGTAAATATCGAAGTTTACCGTTCTTATATATATACCAACATCTATTTTTGTGTGTGTAAATATATAAACAAGACGAAGAGAAGATAAAAATGCAAAAGACGTACATGTGTATGTTTTTATTTATTCCAAAATGTCAGAAAAAATATAAAATATGTAAAATAAAATTCAGTACAGTATTTAAAATTGCTACACACAAGCATTTTTCAATCACAGAGTGTTGTCAATCAGATGCAAATGAGATTCGGAGCAGCTAAAAGGACGTTCTACCTCTACAAAAATCTACACTAGTTTTCACACATAAGAGTTTGTTCGAAATATAAAATACGTTATTTGTATATTCGATATTCTTTACAAGGAGCCGGAGCTCAAATGAATAGTGGTACCGTGTAACCAGTGATGGATCCCGGACGGGGGGGGGGGGCATATCCCCCTCACCAAATCGAACGTGATTGGACGACGTCACGTAAAAAATATTTGTTCGTTTTCAATACATTTGTTGGTTGGTTGTTAGTTGTTCCGGGCAGTTATTAGTTATTTCCCTCAAACAGGTATCTCCCACCGGCAGTGCACTGCCCCAGCCAGGACAGAACCTGAACTTCCGACCAGTCTCCCGGCATGTGTGGAAGTGCATGTTAATGCAAGTGTGTGTAAGGGGTGAGGATAGGACAAGGAAGAGGAAGGACAGATCGTGCGCGTACCGTGGCGCGGTTGTTACAGTACTACTTCGGTATTTTCCTAGTGTTTACCAGAGAAATCACGAAAAACTATCGATCAGAGATGCCGGCCACTAGAATTCTCTTCCAGACAGCGACTGAATACTCAATACTAGCACACAAACTAGTGTCGAAAATCTTGCCACTTTCGGAACTCGAACCTAGGACCTCCCGGTCAGAGGCAATGCAGTGACCTCAATACATGCACTGAGCCACCTCTCCCGATGTTTTGGATAGAGTTACGCATGGGCTTTACGAAACATAATCAAGCACGTTGCTGGTTGAAATTACTTCTTAACGAGGAACTTTTCCTGGACGGTGGATTGCAGAAATGTGTGTAGAGCGGGGGTATTAGTTACAAAGCGAAGGACCTCGATATGCCTCAGCCATTTCTTTAGGTATTATGGAGAAAAACCGCGAAGAGAAGTTCTCGTCTTTGAAAGTAACTAGTTTCTGCTTCCCTCAAACGAAGTCTGTATGTTTGGAATGTTGTCGTCAGTGCTCAATGCGACCTTCATCTGTTTGTTGCTTAAGGGAATGGGAAGGTAAGTCAGTAGTCAAAAAAAGTTGTGCGGTTATTACTGACGAGCGGGGGGGGGGGGCGGGTAAGTTTGACAATGCTTGCCGAATGTGCAGTGATTATAGACGTGCGGTAGCATTAAATTGCTTTGTAAGAATGATAATTCGTGTCATACATTTTATTTGATTTTTTTGTTTTGAAGTATAAATACATTAAAATGTAAAATAACGTGTAGTTAAAATATTTAAAAATATGTAATAATACCACAAAATATGTAAACAAATGTAAAGAGAATCCTTATTAATTTGGTATATCTTGTAAACGCTAAAAAATATTATTGAATGCACGTTTTTTGTTCCTGTAATATAAGACCCAACACGCAAATCCGTTCCCGGATAATAACGAATACTAGGATAGAAAGGCACAACATAGAAGAATGGTGAAATGGAAACATATGCTCAATTCCACATCAAATGCAAAAATCTTTGATCTTGGACCAATGTTGACCCTCTCCCTGCCATTTCAGTAGCTGATTAATTCCTTGCATGAGGTCTGCTCACTGCCCACACCCGATATCTTGATATTATTAAAATCAATCACAAGATATGCACAACCGGAAATCCGGTACCTCATAATTTTGATGTAAATCAGGATTACAGACGGTCGACAGCCAATCAGAGAAAACAATTTTCTCCCTTTAGAGACACGAAAACCAGGGTTTCAGTGCAAGAATGCATAATTTTGTATTTAAACATGACGGGGAAGCTTTTTTTACAGCACACGTTGTTAATCCAACTCAAAACATCGATGTTAATCAAAATTTGAAGATCGATATTAATCAAAATCAGAACATCGATGTTTGCGAAACGTAGTAACTTCTAACATTAATTCCCAACGTAGATCTCGATACTTGGTAAATTCTTACATTAATGCTCGTGTGGGGGAAGGGAAATTTAATTCGACAGTGGTAGCAGAACAATTAACAAAACTGAAACCACAGCGCTCACGCTTATGTATGCGTTTGCCGCCTCCCCAAGGTGTGTGTGTGTGTGTGTGTGTGTGTTTTCATACCGTTTCTCCGCTCTCAGTCTCCATGCCTCCTTACGAGTATTTGACCATAGATCGTCTTGAATTTCCCTTGCCGTCCTGCCTTCCTGCTGCCATGCAAGTCTGGATCTTCCCACATACAGGAATACGTACAGGAAATGAGTATTAAATGCCGGGAAATCGGGGGTCATCTCTCGGTCGAGAGATAGTCGGACCGATGTAGATACTACGAACAGCGCTCGCTTCATTCGAACAACTGACAGTATTTTAAGTTATTACTTCATATTTTAAACTTGTGTTACGTAAATTATAATGACGGAACTTTTTCATTCACGTACAAAACATCGAAAACGAGCCACAAAACGCAAATAATAAAAAAAGCCCATCGGATTTAATAATTCGCCGGTTAAAACATTGGATTTAATATACATGTGTATGTATGTCTAACAATCATACATAGACATGTATACATGTGCATGTGTATGTCTGAAACATCGCCATCGATGTTGCATTCGTATTCGGAAGGCTGGCCGCCCACCGCCGACGTTACAATAGAAACCTCAAATAGTGCGGTTGAGCGCGGTCGTGCGTCACAGAGCCGTGTCTATTTATTTGCAGAGTGCTCCTAGCCCTCCGCAGTCAATTAGCTCGCAATTACCGTCGCTTTGCGCGTTTTGTTTCTGCCGCGACGCGTACGTCAGCTGTCGCCGCCGCCGCCGCTTCTGGCCAATGAGTCACTTCGCTTTTGACGTGACGACGTGACTCGCGAGCCGCGCGTCCGACCGTCCCGCGACCTCTCTCTTCGGGATTTGTTTTGTTGACGTCATTTGTGTTCGCTCGGGACGGGTCATTCGGGTCTTCAAATCTGTCGCATTCCGAAAGAAAACCGATAGAGAGAAAAAAAAGCTCGTGTCTGTGATGTTTAAAAAGATTTTAGAAGTTCGAAGTTTTATTGGTATCGGAGCTATGTCCCCTTCAGTTTTTATTTTGTCTGTTTTTGTGTGATAACATTTGAAAATTGCTGGTGGATTTTTATTTATTTTATGTGGATTTAAGGCACACTGCTCCAAAAACGATGTGCTATTATAACTATATTTGCAGATAGCGTGTTCAATAAATAACATAATCCGCTAAGAGCTGTGTTAATTGACGACTTAAGAACTCGAGGTCAAGAATATTTCTAGCCTAAAACTATATTTAAGGATTGTGGAGTTCAGCGTAATATAAAGTGTAAGCTTTAATTAACTTTTGTGTAAGAGAATAATTGCTTGTAATGAGATTCGTACATTTACAATATTTTATAAAGATAGGATAGGACAGGGAGGGGGAAAGAAAGATCGCGCACGGTCCTTGCTCCGTCGGTTAGGGTACTTTTCCGATATTCACCTGGTATTGATAGAAGAAACCACGAAAATTACAGGTTCAGAGCAGCTGACCGCAAGCATTCTCCTCGAAACAATACCTGAAATCGACTAATGTAGCTAGTCTGGAAAATCTCCTAACTTCGAGACTCGAACACCAGTCAGAGTCGCTGGAGAGAGGTAAGAGAGGTAGAAAAATCAATGATTGACGGATGACAATGAACAAAATGCCACGACACCAGTAAACAATCACGCTTACTCGGAACTTGGACCCGCAATCCGTCCAACTGAACTCACTGATGCACCAACTAAATATATTTCAATATCTACACATTTTTTTGGGTTGTAGCGCAACCATTGAGCTGGCACGAAGCGCCACTGAATAATACATCGTTTCCTCTCGCTACGATGCTCTTCTTTCCTCAAGTTGAACTGTGACCACGTTGGAGAAACGCCAGCGCACGCCGCCTCACGCATATTTCGCCGCTGGCGGGCGTTACTGAAACCGGGGAATCTTGCGCGCGCCGGGCCAACACCATGCTCTTTTGAGACTGCGTTTCCTGTCTCCGCGGGCGTCGGAAGCGGTGGCTGTGTGTGTGTGTGTTTGTGTGTGTGTTTGTGTGTGTGTGTGTTTGTGTGTGTGTGTGTGTGTGTTTGTGTGTGTGTGTGTTTGTGTGTGCGTGTTTGTGTGTGCGTGTTTGTGTGTGCGTGTTTGTGTGTGCGTGTGTGTGTGTGTTGTCTAGCGAAAAAAAAATTCACCATCGTGGGGACTCGATTCTCAGAACCTTCCTTTTCAGAGTCAGCGGCATCGTCTCTCCGCCAGTGTCTTTTATATCATATTTGAGATTATTCTCTAGTAACTTGTCGGCCAGGTTTTGAAATTGACATACACTCAAAGCCAATCCAGAGCATGTGGTTCGTAAATGATTTTTGGTTGCACTGTTCAAGAAGGGGTGAAAGGTGTTGATGAGTGAAATGGTTTGACACACTTTTGGGCCAGGCGCGGTGTGACATGGAAAACAAATGTTGCCAAGATGTAACGTATTTATGCACCATGTGTAATAAATCATAATGGAATGTTATGAAGTACAATATTTGATCGCTTTGGAGTCAAATTTTTGATCGCATGTAAGATGGTTAAATTATCTCGAATGTTGTTTGGTTCCATAGCTCAATGGGTTAGATTAACTAACAAAGTAACAAAAAGGTCCCACGGGCAGTTCGCGGCGAGATCAAATACTGCACTTCGTGACTCACCACTTTTCAGTTACTGGTTATACTGCTTGGAGATAACCAATGTTGATCTGTTCCCCTTAACGACGTAACAAATTAAGACGTGGACACAATAAGGCTGCTGCCCCCCCCCCTCCCCCAGTGGTTAGCCCCTGCGAGGTATGCAATTCACAGAGCGCGAGCGTAACGCGGGCCGGCTTTGTTGGCAGGCGGAGAACCTGCTGCTGGACGCCGGGATGAACATCAAGATCGCGGACTTCGGCTTCAGCAACCACTTCACGCCGGGCGAGCAGCTGGCCACGTGGTGCGGCTCCCCGCCTTACGCCGCGCCCGAGGTCTTCGAGGGCAAGAAGTACACCGGCCCCGAGATCGACGTCTGGGTGAGTGGCCGCCCAACCGCACGCACGAACACGCTCACGCTCGCAGACGCGCATACGCGTGCCCTTTCATTTGAACACGCACATTTAATAGACGATCGTTCGTGCACTTATGAAGTCACGTAGAAATTCTTACATGTAGATACTCTCCCTCTTACACACCCAGGCAGCTCTTATACTTGGCCATTCATTTGTGTACATACAAAGATGCTCTTCCATACTTCCATACATTCACGTAAATCCATGCATTATATGCAGATACAATCCCTCTCACATAGTCAGATGCACGTACACATACTAACTCAAGCACTCACTCTTAGTAGTATTCCATGCAATTACACACTCACGCACACTGCACGCACGCGGAAACTTACATTTACAGACCCTCCCTCTCATACTTACACACCACTGAAAATCACGCACGCATACACATACCCGCGCACGCGCGCGCACACACGCACGCACGCACACACACACACACACACACCAACGCACATACTTACCTTCTAATTCATACATTCACATATAAAGACGCCCACTCTTACACTTATATACACGTTATAATTTATGCTCAAATTCTTACACTCCCTCTTACAAACTCAGACACACATCAACGTATCCACTCATTCACCTAGATACAAAGAAAGGCTGCTTTCTCGCAACGTTTCTTACATCCAGATACACTCCCTCTCATGTAGTCTACATTTTCTAAATCACACTTACACATAATCATTCTTAATCACATGCCCATGCAATTGCACACTAACGCAGTCTCTGTATTGCTTTTAGAGACGCACTCTCTCTCATATACATACCCGTGCGCACACATTCCCACATACATACATTTACACACACTTGATTACATTTTTTATAAAACAAACACATATTATTCTCTCTCCGTCTCTCTCCTCTCTCTCTCTCTCTCTCTCTCTCTCTCTCTCTCTCTCTCTCTCGTCATACATACACTCACTGTTTATTCACACTTAGTCAGATGCGCATACACATTTTCACATACCCACACACTTGCACACAAACCCGTCCACTTTTTTTTAAATGGACTTCGCGAGCATTTCACATTCATCGGGAAAATACGCCAAATTCCCATTAAAACCATTTTCTCGCCGATAAAAAATTATTGACTTCTGAGTTCCAATAATTCAATTTGTGAAAATAAAATGAAATTGCTTTAATTTAGTGTTAGTCGCTTTTATCGTTAATTAATTGTATTTACCGTTAAGTAATCTGACGTTTCCCGAACATTTACTTACCACAAACATTAAAAGGCGAGAAAAGGAATTAATTCTATCAATAATTGTAAAAATAGATGTAATTTTATTTTGAGACAGCCACTAGTAAAACCGATTACTTTTAGGGCTTGTACAGTAGTGCTAAATGATCAATTTTTAGCACTAGTACTAGATACGAGACGATGCTTCAATGTTCAAATAAAATTAGTAGTTCAACAAAGAAATCAATTATATAATAGGTATAATATATTTGTATAATGTAATATAAACGCTTTTTAATTTAAATAAATAATCTTTAGGGGTAACAGTTTTAATCGCAAACTCCCTCCACTTGTTTGTCAGGCGTACAAATGTAAGTCAAATTTGGGAGCAGTCACACCAAGGGTTCCGAAATGTTTATGGAACACACATTAATTCTTTCGCTTTTTTACGATAGGTACACAGAAGTCGTGCCCTTAGGGGTCCCGGCTGGGGCGTTTCTCGGCTAGCGCAGTTACCTGGATGTGAATTTGCTCTCAGGCCAACTTGTAAGTCGACACCAGACCTGTTGGGCCTGGGGTTTCACTTTCACCTTCTCCGCCAGATGTCTCTCTCAGCTGTCTGGTTGAGACGAAGTGATGCCTCGTTAGGGCGAGATATTTTCCGAAAGATTTAATTTCCCCGGAACCGGGCATCCGCCAGGGTTCTTTCACACGCCGCAAGAGTGGCATGACTACTGTGGATTTTTTCGCCCTTCGAAACTCCTCGCACCTCGGCCTATACCGAACCCGCGCACAGAAGCCAGTAAAGCTAACCCCCTCACCCTCCGAGACGCGCGCGGGACTAATGACCGTAGCAGTTAACGCACCCGGAAACACGAAATAATCAGTCCACCCCATTCCTAAGTGCATGTGTGTGCGTTGCAGAGCCTGGGCGTGGTGCTGTACGTGCTGGTGTGCGGGGCTCTGCCTTTCGACGGCGCGTCGCTGCAGGCGCTGAGGGACCGCGTGCTGTCGGGCCGCTTCCGCATCCCCTACTTCATGAGTTCCGGTGAGTAACGCTTTCATGCCATTGCGTCATACAGTCCTACATGGTACATATTCATCGTACAGTTAGCATGTGGCCTATAGCGATACAACTATATAATAACAAAACTAGAGTCTGTGGTAGTGAGGCCAAGTAATCTGTGGCTAATATAGTAAACCATTCATTAACACGAATTCCAAGGGACTGAAATAAACGGTGTTCTTGTTATAAAAATTCGTGTTATCCGAAGTTTATAAATATATCTTCATTACTACATGGAAAACAAATGTTGCTCAGATTATGTAAACGTACTTATGCACCATGTGTAATAAATCAAAATGGAATGTTACGAAGTACAATATTTGATCGCTTTGGAGTCAAATTTTTGATCGTATATAAGATGGTTAAATTGTCTCGAATGTTATGTTTGGTTCCATAGCTCAATGGGTTAGATTAACTAACAAAGTAAGAAAAGGTCCCACGGGCAGTTTGCGGCTAGATCAAATACCGCACTTCGTGACTCACCACTTTTCAGTTACTGGTTATACTGCTTGGAGATAACCAATGTTGTTCTGTTCCCCTTATCGACGTAACAAATTAAGACGTGGACACAATAAGGCTGCTTCATTACTCATTACCCAAATTTTGTTCGTTTCACGACAAATTTCGTGCTACGCGAGTTCGTGCTAACGAGGATTTAGTGTAGTTAAGTTACGATGTGATAAAATATGACCTGTGTATATAGTTATATGAAATACAACCTTTAATTATGATAACCGTTTTAATCTCTTCAGACACCACAAATAAGTACATCAGTCTTAGCGCAATGAGCGATGAAAACGAAAAAAACAATATTTTATAATGTTCATAAAAACAAGTTAAATATTAATTTGTATAATAAAATGGCTTCTGCGTTATAGGGAAAGCGGTGTGATCGTTACACCACAGGTCTTCCAGACAGAAACAGACGCTTCAGAATAAATGTTAAAAATTCCTAGGGCATGGAGAGCGGGTCGAAGATGAACACCTAATAATGGGAAATAATAACCATGCTAATAAACATGTAATGGGGATTTTCTTATACAGGAGTTACACATGTGACTTTTCCTACGTATTTTAGCTAACTCTTTAGGTATAGACGTTTGGCAGGTCATGTTCTGACGCAGCATATGAGTTTTCATGTACCTGTGCATACGGGATTGTTCAAAAATCAAGTTTAAATTGCACAAGTACATATACATGCATATAACTCCGTTATATGCCATTTTTCACAATATGTTCATCGGGGAAATGTAATGGTTTACGACCTCTCTACATGCCCTAGAAGTTTTTAATATTAATCCTGTGACTCCCTTAACAGACAGAAGACAGGCATATAGAATAGGATGCACAAGGCAAGCAGACAGCATGTGCACAGACAGAACATCAGGCTGGCACTAAATAGACAGCAGGTAAACAAACAAATAGCAGGTGGTCAGACAGACAAGTTGAGAAACAATCAGGTAGGTCAGGTCAATCAATTGACTCAGGTCACTCCAGTCAGGCCAATCAACATCGGGCGGGCCAATCAACGTCAGACAGACCAATCAACGTGGGACAGACCAATCAATGTCGTGCAGGCCAATCAATGTCGGGCAGGCCAACCAACGTTGGGCAGGCCAACCAACGTCGGGCAGGCCAAGCAACGTCGGGCAGGCCAAGCAACGTCTGGCAGGCCAAGCAACGTCGGGCAGGCCAAGCAACGTCTGGCATGCCAATCAACGTCGGTGAGGTCAATCAAGTCAGGTCACGTCAGTCGGTATACAAATACAAGAAGGCGGGCCACGAGCGGCTAGGGAGCACAGCGTGCACCACTTGGCACTCAGCGAGCAAGGCGTGCGTGGGGAGAAGGGCGGCGTTGTGTAAACCCGGTGCTCGTGCGGCGCTTACGCACGCGGCGTGCGTGCGTGGGAGGCCACGTGGTTGCGGCGTGGCTGCCGACTCCCTCCCGCCCTTCCCCCTCCCACGGTGGTGGTAATATGGCCTGGAGGGCTAGCGTTATTGGTTTCGATGATGCAGGCGGCATTCGGTGATGCTCTTGGTGATCTGGCGCGTTCTAGTGACTGGGGGGACGGGAGCGGGTGAGCGTCGGTGATATTGTGCGACGGCGTGTGACGGTGGTTGTGTCAGATGACCGACCAATCATTTTTTGTTCGCCGGATAGGTGGCAAGAGCAGCCCCTGTGGCCTGAGCCTCGCCACTTGATAAAGACATCATTATCTCATTATTATCTATTATTATTATTATTATTATATATTATTATTATTATTAATCATTGCAAGCGGTGATGGTAGAATGAGACCAGCTGTAGCCTGACGCATCGGCGGTGGTGAGCCTGCGGTGCGGATGCGGTGGATAGCAGAGTAGAGGTGATGAGCGTTGCGTGGAGCGGCGTAGCCCTGATGGCAGGTGTGGAATTGGTCGTCATGATTGGGTGAGGGATGTAGAGTAGGTAAGGCGATGTTGCCGTCACGGTTTGTAGGGCGTCAGACGTGTTGTGGCGAGTGGCAACAGTGTTGGTGGGAAGGCGGCTGCGTTGTTAGACGTACGTCCTGACGTAGTGGCGACGCCTGAAGATGTCATTTGGCGGCGGGCAGTAGCTCGGCCGGCGGCGGTGGGGCAGAGGGCAGCCGAGATGGCCTTCGTGGATGGCGATGATGCAGTGGGGCTATGGTGCGGCAGTGGTCGTAATGGCGCTGATGGCAGCGGAGATTGCGTTGTTTGGGCGGGCGTAGTGTGCCGGATGCAGCTGCAGAGGAAACGACCTCTGTGATGGACGGCTGAGCACGGCGGCGGTGGCCTGGTGCAAATGTCAGCGGAGATGGACGCGGTGGTGATGGTGGTGTTTGGCTGACGCGTAGATGGCCAGCGGAGACGCCTTTGCCCCGTACAGGGCGGAGCACGGTGTGGTGGGCTTGGTGTGCGTGGGGTGCAAGTGGCAGGTGGCGGTGCGGCGGCGTGTATGGCCGGTGGCGCGTGGCGTGGGGTGCAGGTACGGATAGGCGTGAGCCAGGGCGGGCGGTTGCGGTGGCGGTGGCGCGGGTGCCGGCGTGGTGGTGGTGGTGGCGTGGCCGGTGCGGCGC
>BOPP01000154.1:1910088-1931852 GCA_017312745.1 Gryllus bimaculatus
CGGCGAGGAGAAGGATACATTCCACCTTGCCGGTTTTAAAAAGAGATTATTTTTGGAGAGAGAGTGTGATGCGATCGGTTAGGATAGGATGTGTTATTGCGTTAAAAGGAGTGCTCTTGTGCCGGAGTGAGTAGAAGGACATGTGAATGGTGTTGAAAAATCGGGCGAATGGGGACACTTCGGGCAAACGCATAAACACAAGAGACGTGTAAAATATGGACGAGTAAGCCGTCACACATCGCCAATGTGTATGGGCTCACTTAATCAGATGAGCGTTGCCCATAAAATTCCACGCCAGACGATTGAACGACGCATTATCTTCGGCAGAGAGTGAGCTAATCAGGGTCTCGCTTATCGGGAGGTGCTTCTTTTAGTGATTTAAGGGAGTCCTCGACGAGGAGTGGCGTGACAAACTGCCGAGCCGATTAACGGTTAACCCTCGTTCGTGGCAATGGGGGGTAGAACCGACGGGCAAATGTGTATGGACCCTCTTATGATTTTGCCATACAATTCCAACGCGATTATAATAGAATTATCTTCCGTGAGAGATTTAGCACAGCTGGTCTTCCCCATTAATGGGCTTGCCTACGTGCGTGATTTAGGGTCTCGCCGAAGAATGTTGACATAAATGGGCTATGGAACGGGTGCTTCGGGGAACCACCATACAAATTAGACGGGTAAAAGTATGACATATGGCTCATTATTATTATGACGTTCTCGTAGTGAAAATGTAGACATTCAAATCAGAGACGAGTGAGAGCTCGATATATGAGTGGCTAAGTAGGTGTCAGCTTCTAAGGAAGGGGACCAAAGTTTGACGGTGGGAAATACGAATGATGCCAAGCAGGGAGATGAATGTACAAGAACTGACGCGTTCATTTACAAATGGGCGAACTGTAAGGAACGCACTGACAAATACAGTGAATTGCAGCAGCGACCAAGCGCAGCCTTCAAAGCAATTCCTTCTTATAGTAATCTTCTACACAGGGCTCTATTGTGCTGACGCATCCCCGTCAAATTTCCCACCTGGCGATTGTAACGAGCGCATTTATTTCCGGGGAGAGTTAGTCAGTGGGTCCTTGCGCCACGGAGGCAGCTGCCTCGTCGTGATTTAGGAGTTTCGCCAGTGAAGGTGTTGACGCAGCCGGCGCCGGGCGAAGAGGGGGGGACGTAGGGGTGTAGCTGGGAGAGGGGGGCGGCGGTCGGCGTACGGGTTATTCCGTCCGCGGCTTGGCGACGCTCCCGCCAGACGTCGGCGCTAGGGGGGTAGCGCCGACGTCTGGCGGAGCGTCGCCAAGCCGCGGACGGGAATAACCCGACGCCGACGCCGCCCCCTTCCCAGCTACACCCCTACGTCCCCCCCTCTTCGCCGGCGCCGGCTGCGTCAACACCATTCACTGGCGAAGACTCCTAAATCACGACGGAGGCAGCTGCCTCGTGGCGCAAGGACCCCACTTGCTAACTCTCCCCGGAAGATAATGCGCGTCGTTACAATCGGCCGGTGGGATTTGACGGGGATGCCTCAGCCAATAAGAGGGCCCGTGTGTAGAGAGATTACTATAAGAAGGAATTGCTTTGAAGGCTGCTGCTTGGTCGCTGCTGGCAATGTCACTGTATTTTGTCAGTGCGTTCCTTTACAGTTCGCCCATTTGTAAATGAACGCGTCAGTATCTCTGGTAATGTCATCTCCCTGCTTGGCATTCATTTATTTCCCGACCTGTCAAACTGGTCCCTTCTTAGAGTAACTACTTCTAGGCCATATATGATGATTTCACTCGTCTGGTTTTGAATGTCTACGATTTTCACGTACGAGAACGTCATAATAAATAATGGAGCCCATATGTCATACTTTTACCCGTCCTAATTTGTACTGGTGGTTTCCCCGAAGGCACCGTCAGTTGCCCAGTTTTGTCAACATTCTTCGGCGAGGACTCCTAAATCACGACGTAGGCAGCCCATTAATGGGCGAAGACCGCGTGTGCTAACTCTCTCCGGAAGATAATTCCGTATTATAATCGGGGCGGTGGAATTTGATGGCAAATCCGATAAGAGGGTCCATACACATTTGGCGTACGGTTTTACCCGCCCGGATTTGCACGACGAGGGGGTTAACCGTAATCGGTCGGCCAGTTTTGTGCACGCCACTCCTCGGCGAGGGACTCCCTAAATCACTAAGGAAGCATCCTCCCGATAAGCGAGGACCCTGATAGCTCACTCTCTGCCGAAGATAATGCGTCGTTTCAATCGTCTGGTGGAATTTTATGGCAACGCTTCATCTGATAAGTGAGCCCATACACATTGGCGATGTGTGACGGCTTTACTCGTCCATATTTACACGTCTTGTGTTTATGCGTTGCCCGAAGGTGTCCCCATTCGCCCGATTTTGTCAACACCATTCACTGTCTTCTGACTCACTCCGGAAGCACGCCTTGTACGCACGAGTATTCCCGATGATCACACTCTCTCTCCAAAAAATAATCTCTTTTTAAAACGGGCGGTGGAATTTGACGGGGATGACTTAACAGATGAGTCCAATTTTTGTTAGGTCAGCGTGTGACTTTTTTTTTCCATTCAGATTTGGGCAGGGGGGTCTTATGTTTAATTGCACCTCAAAGACGCCCGTAAACGCTTGTTTTTTGGCCGCCTATATTTCCTGTATCTCGCGTTTAACGAAACAATTTTTTTTCCTTCACAGGTTTAAACAATGGGACATGTTTAGTCGCACACATGTTTTGAATACAATTGTCCACCCACCTACCCACCCACGGGTACAAACAAGTGTGCTAAAAAACACGTGAACTGTGCAAACCCGGAGAGAATGGTGAAACAGTAACACATCCGGAAGGTAAATATCTCCTAGGCAGTGTTCGAAACGTCCTGTTCCACGATTAGCTAATTTGGAGAGTCGCTGAAAAATAAACAAATACCTTCGTACACTTCAGGTGGACTACGGTAAACTAGCGCTTGCGAAGTGCTTACCTTAAATCGAATCGTAAAAGTACTTAGTAGGAAATTTAATAATAATAATTATTGGTGTTAATAGTTTTACTGCAAAACACTTTAAAGATAAATTATTATTAATTATTTTTAACCAAAATGTCTTACATTTAAACTTTGGGTCATTATTTTCTCCCCAAAAGAGTTTAATCCGACTAGAAATAAATTAAAATTTCTTATATTCATAGCAAAATGAATAGCGATCGAAGAAACCGTGGGAAACACTTGACTTGTAAGAAAAGAGCAGGAATATTGGGTGCAGAAATGGCGAAATAATGTGGAATGTCAATCGATTATAGCTATTTCAAAAGAATGTAGTTTTTTTTCGCATTTCTAAGAAAAATATTCAAATTTAATAACACATATACAGTAATTAATAACCCAGAAAATACAGTTTAATAATTTCCAAAATATTACATCAGTCCATGAGCCAGGACTCTACCCAAATAATTGGAAAATCCTTTCGTCATAGTGGCAGATCCAATGGTAGAATTCATGAGACATAGCTATGTAGTTTGTAACGCAGGGGAAAATAATTATATAGATTGAAATTTAGAAACCCAAAAAACTATTAATGTCGATATATCTTTTTCAAAAATACGCGAACTATTTTTCATTTTTTGAAAACTATATTTTTTTCACTTTAATTTTTGGGTACCTTTATTATCGTTAAAATGTATTTAGTTAAAAGAAATATTTTTTTTCCAATATACAAACGCTCCCAAAACAAGCTGCTAAAACCGGTGTGCCAAGTTCCATCAATGAATGTCACATGTTCTCAATCATTTATGATCCAGAGAGCCATGTACATGATCAAAGAACAGAATAATAAAAATCTGATCTAGAACGATAGTTAGTGTTCATTATATAATTGATTTGTTTTCTAACCCGATATATTTCTTAGAGAATGATATTTCCTGTTTTGTAGCTATGTTAATGAACAAATGACAACCTTTCCATTTCTCGAAATCAGTAGACAAGTACCTTCTTCAAAATTCTAATTCGAGGTTGAGATAAGGTTTGATTTCTTCTGTATAATTCCAACATTTTTCCAAGATTGAATTGATCAAGATTAGAAGCTGAGAAAAATACCAATAATAAATTGAACTGTTGGATTTCGAAATTGAAAAAAATGCATTAATACATTTTCATTGCTGAATTAGTTTCAGTTTCATACAACTCTAATTGAAACAAGTTTGACAATGTCTTTAAATTTAATTGCAACATCTCAAAACTAACACCATCTGTGTCAAAGGAAAAAATCATATTACTTATAGTTCACAAAACACATAAATTAATCTCCTTTTTGAATCGAACATCATATAGCATTAAAAAGAAGAACACACTTCAACCACATGAAAAAGGACATTCATAAGAAATACATTTTGGTGTAGGTCCTGATAGGCAATGTATGTGTATGTACATATACTATGTAATGTACATATGTGTGTTTGTATATGTGTGTTCATACATGCAATGTTCTTATGCAAATATACTCATGTACACACAGGAAAATAAACTGGTAGAGAGTAGTCAGGACAAACAAGTAATAGCAATAAAAAATGGCATGAAAATAAAATTTTAGTTCATCTAAACTCTCATTTGAATCCACTGTCTTGTGGACCCTTGTTAAACTTACCATCAAATAGTGCATCCTTTGACAAGAACCAATCATCTCAATGTCCAAATCACCAAACTCCAAACCACAGACACTACTGTAGGCACCTCGCGTTTCATTCTCATGTAATGTTCCGATAGTAATCAAAGTTTGCAACACATTACTCTTGAGTATGAACTATTTTATGTTAAGCATCCCATTTTCTTTTATAATTTTCACACCGGTTGTTTACTT
The DNA here is from genome assembly GCA_017312745.1 of Gryllus bimaculatus. Taxonomy (NCBI): domain Eukaryota; kingdom Metazoa; phylum Arthropoda; class Insecta; order Orthoptera; family Gryllidae; genus Gryllus; species Gryllus bimaculatus. Next base: position 1,914,938 of record BOPP01000154.1, read on the forward strand.
CCGTTGTTCTCGCACTCTTAAGATTCTCACGACTGCCTTGTCTCGCGGAAATCGGAATGCATCATACACCATGGAACTTACATTTTCTCTTGGACGCTCCTTGGCTTTTGTCTTGAAAGATGCTGCTACCGCAAAGATTCCCAAAATTCTGGTGGTTGATTTGTGCATCCCATACGTGTGAAGATATATCTTTACACACCAATCAATGAAAAATAGTTTGAAATATTTTATCTTTCGACTCGACGGCAAGAGCAAGACTGAAGTGAAAATGGGATATAGAGTTTTTCAGCTAATATTATGCAAAATATGCTGCCATTTTCACTCGCAAAAGAATTGTATGGCAATGTATTTACTTGTGGGAAGATTTTTAATTATGATTTATATCTCCTATATGATTTTTGGTATGGTTTCTACATTTATTGGAAATGTTTTGAACATATTTGCACAATTTATAACAAAAAAATAAAATAGATAAACAAAATAACGAAGGAATGTTTTATCACTTTACCATATCATGACAGTCCTTAAGATTTACGTTTTACCAACTTATATGATGATACGCAATCTCCTCTCTAAGTCTTTTACTTTGTACCACGCAGAAAAATCTCTCTGAGGCCATTTACTTGCCACACATTTCTCCATTGCTTCATTTAGTTACTAAACATATACAATGAACTGTATGTAAAATGAAAAGCGCTGTGGTTAAACGAAATTACTTCTCTGCAGTTGAACGTATAGATAATGTTTTCTTTTTTCATCTAATGCAGCGTTTAATTACTCATGTATATAATTTCTATACGTTCTGCCACAATATTACAATTTTATTCCGTAGTGGTGAGGCATTCGTATTGAAAAAAAAGTCAGTGTCCATTTTTTTCGATTACCAATTACTATCAGTACACAAAATAATAATCAATATATAATAACCTCACGATTTATATTAAAAAAATATGTTGAATTGATGTAGAATACTGAGCCATGTCTAAAACCACAAAGTTTAATTGGAACGAAAAAAAGTCACCAGAACTGACCACAGAGTCGAAATAATATCATTAATCTGATTATATGTCTCGAGTAAAAGGCGCTCCCAAATTTCCCAACGTATTGTTGAGGCAATAGAAGTCATGGAATGTATACGATGTTACAACGTTAATGTTCACCCCACACGACGGTTCGTGTTATCAAATCTTGAGTTATAGAGGTTTTACGAATTATTAGTATTGTCTTTGATGGTAGTATGATTGTTGCTAGTACAGAAATATTCGTTTAAGAAGGGAATGCTTTTCCAGTTAATGTTCGGCTACTGCAGATTTTGTCCAAGCATCCAATTCGTCAATGTATTCATTTGCAGTTCACTGACTTGCAATTTGGTTCAGACGTCCTACTTTATAGATGATTTAATATTATAACTTCGATATTATGAGTCGAAGCGAGGCGTGTAGTTAAAAAGATATCCATTGATCGCACTTGAAGCAAGGTTCTCTGGGATCGGCTTAGAGCCCATCTCGTTGATTAACTTTGGAAAACCAACGCCCTCACATGCCAGAATGTCCACAAAACATGTCCCATTCCAAGCACTGTTGCAAATACTCCCGATACTATAAGAAGGAAGAATAGAAATTTTAGCGAAATCAGTCTAGTAGTTTTGTATCTATATGCGACAGACATACGCACATTACCTTGAATTGACATATGATAATGATATTTAATATGATGATTTTAATGATATATGATAATATAATGATGGTACTGATGATCATGATAACGACTGTTAGTGCAATGTGCATCCTTAGAGTAACTTCTCTAAATTATTTTGATGACCGATATTACAAAGTTCATCTTTGGAGTAACTTGTCTACAGCAAATTGATGACTGTTATTGCAATGTGCATTCTAAGAGTAACTTTCTCTAAATTATTATGATGACTGATATTACAATGTTCATCTTTAGAATAAGTTCTCCACAGCAATATGACAACTGCTGTTGCTCCTTAGAGTAACTTCTCTAAATTATTATGATGATGACTGATATTACAATGTTCGCCTTTAGAGTAACGTCTGCCTAGCGATATGACGATAATTGTACCGCGCGTGTGGTTGGGTGTTTGCAGACTGCGAGTCGCTGATCCGCAAGATGCTGGTGCTGGACCCGGCGCGGCGCTACTCGGTGGAGCAGATCAAGCGCCACCGGTGGATGCTGGCGGAGGCGCCGCGCCTGCTGCCGTCGGCGCCGGCGCCCCAGGACGCGCATGCCCACGCCCACGCCGAGCCGTGCGCGCAGGAGCCCAACGAGCAGATCCTGCGCCTCATGCAGAGCCTGGGCATCGACGCCGTCAAGACGCGTGAGGTAACGCACACCGCACGCACACACACACACACACACACACACACACACACTCACACACACGCTCCAATTTAAACATAGTGGCCCAGTCATTGTGGCAAATCATTATCTGAACGGAGGGCCTCATGCAGAGCCTGGGCATCGACGCCGTCAAGACGCGTGAGGTACTACCGCACACACACACACACACTCACACACACACACACTCACACACACACACTTAGACACGCACGTATACGCACTTGAAGATCATGATCTGATTGGAGAGTTTCACACAGAGCGTGGGCATCGACGCCGTGAAGACGCGAGAGATACTAACACACACACACACACACACACATATACACACACATACGCGCATGCACACACGCTCCGATTTAAACATAGTGGCACTTGAAGACCATGATCTGAAGGGAGAACCTCAATGCAGAGTGGGCATCGACACCGTCAAGACGCCAGAGGTACTACCGCACACACTTACACACTCGCACGCACGTATACACACATACCCCGATTTAAACACATACTTGGGTTTTTATTTCTTGGAGCGCGGGATCTTGTCTTCACGACGGAATATCTCTCGGTCGTGCGGCTAGATGTCGCATGATCGCCAGTACTGCTCCGTACGGTCGCGACTTTTTAAAAGGACACAATCTTTTTATTTTATATTATAATATTAATTGTATTCTATTGCAAATTAATTTCATCCATAGACATAGAGTTGTAATGTAAACATCCGACATTAATGGGTTAATGAGCTTGGTCATTCTTAGGGCCTCCGAAAACCGTAATGAATCTTGTCCACAGTCCCTGCGTGCGGGCAGCTACGACCACCACGCCGCCATCTACTTCCTGCTGCTGGAGCGTCTTCGCCAGCACCGGAGCAGCTTCCCTCCCCTCACCTCCTCCTCCTCCACGGCCACCTCCTCCACCTCCCCGCACGACCCTTCGACGTCCCCGTCCGCCTCCGCCGCGTCCAGCGCCGCCGCCGCCGCGGCCGTCGCCGCCGCCAAGCACTCGCTCGACTCGATGCAGCGCCGCCGGCCCTCCTCCATCGCCGAGCAGGCCATGAGGAAGCTGGGCCTGGGGGGCGGGGGCGGGAGCGGCGGCGGCGGCGGGGCGAGCGGGGCGGCGCAGGGCGGCGCGGGGGCGGCGGCGGCGGCCGTGGCGGCGGCCGAGGCTGCCAGAAGGGCCAGCTACGCCACGCAGGAGCTGCTGCTCAGGGAACAGCAGGTGAGTGGTCGAGCCGCTTGTTTTCCACTTCCGAGTTCTAGGCTTTAAATTCCGGTCGATCTAAGTGGGATTTGTGTTGGACAAAGTTCTCAACAAATATGAAAAGTTAAGTGATCACGGGTTTGACTCTAACGTTCAAAGCGGTTTACGACAACATACTCGTAACTAGTGGCCTAACGTGTCTGTGGATTTTATAAAACTGAAATTTTTGTATCACATTGTTCCAGAAAAAATAAATGGCGATCTTCGTCCATTGAATAGCATCTGCTACCAAACGGCTGATCGTATAATTTCAGAGATAAAGACTTATAATTTTTTTTTTCTATTTACCGTAAATCTCGATTTTCAATTATTTTGTTTCGTGTGTTGCGTTCTTTGTGTTTTGAGTTACAATCGACGTTACGTTCTGAGTTGAAATCAAAACGCCACTGACGCGGCGTTTCGTTCTTTTTTGCCAGCAGCAGCAACAGCAAGAGTTCCTCCGCCGCACGCCGCCTTCCACGTCGACGGTGACGTCGTCAGCCAGCGACTCGGTGTCCCAGCAGCAGCAGCAGCGGTTGCTCCAGCAGCAACCGTCGCCCTTCCGGGAGTTCCTCCAGCAGCAACAGCAACAGCAGCAGCAGCAACAGCAGCAGCAGGCAGCGGCGGCGGCGGCGGCCGCGGCGGCGGCGGTGTCGCACGCGCTGGACGGCCCCACGTTGGGCGCCAATGCTGCGTCGGGCGACCTGCCAACGGCCGGCGCGCTCTTTCGCTCCGCCGGCGATGGACGCTACGCGCTCACGCAAAGGTCGGTGCACTCACATCTGCCGCTATTTCTCTCTCATCGGATGAGTTTAGCTCATTGACGCTGTCCCCGCAGAGACTCGCCGGGAAGACCCACAGAAATGTGCAATTCATTGGACTAAAGACGTAGAGTTTGAATTTATGAATTTATTTTCACACTCTATGATCTTTGGTTTCTCTATGAACATTCATTTTTGTTTATTTATGAGCATTCTGAACCTCCCTGGCCCTTTTTCTTATCTGTGCCATATACTGCGTCTTGATGCCTGGATCATTTAGCCACATTTTCTCCAATTTTACCACGTGTGGTTTTCTTATTTTTTAGCTTTCTTTTAACTATAAACCCAAATATTTTCAATGGGGTTCGTATCTGGAATGATAACTGGCCAATGCAGCACAGAGTGTTCAATTGTTCAGTGGCGGTAACTGAGACACTGTCCACACTGTGGAGTAAATAATTTAAGTAACGGTTGTACCAAAATCAGTTGTACATGAAACACAAACATAAAAGTAGCAGACGTCACTATGTATAGTTTTGAAAGCAATAGGAGTGTTGTCAACGTTATTTATAATTTCTACGACGAGTTCAACTGAATTTACCGAAAAAAATCTTTAGTCTAATAATTTGCACACTTCTGTAGGTTTCCATTCCCGGATTTTTGACACTAGCAGGGTTGCCACTTTCAGGAAAACATGGATAATTGGAAAAGTTAAGAAATGTTATTGCTATGGAAAGGGAGAAATCTTGGTTTTTGTAGCAGAATCGTTAAAAGAGAGGGGAAGTTTTAAGTGGGTTATAAAACTAGATTTAATCCTTAAAAACTAGTATCGCGTAAGTTATTACTCAATGCTTATTTGTACTTTGTCACAGCAAAATAAGAGAGCTGATCAAAGCACATCGGAGTAACTTTAATATTGTCTTTAAGTAGTGAGAAATTATAAATCTTATCAGGAAAAAATTAATGATGCACTAAAAAAGTGTAGCCGCGTTTGCCCCGCCCACTTCAGTGCGAACCAATCACCGGTTGATTTACATTGCCCTCGCCTCCCGACTTAACCACAGGCATGTACAGCTAAGCGCTGTTTTAGACGAAGATTCATGCCGACGCAAATCGTGAATCGTGAATCGTGAATCGTGATTCGTACCCTCGTGGCCAGGAGCGTACGAGGCTTTAGTAACTTCTCCTAAATCGACATGTAGCATTCAGGAATGTCAACACTTATATGATTCATTTAGGATGTCTCCGTGTGCATTGAAGAAATAAAATTCCCAAATTAGTGCAAAAGGTGGAAATGTGAGTTACCAGAAATGTTGATAGTAGAAAATGAAACATAGGGCATTAAAAGGATTAACTTCCCCCAAGTACATTTTTCGAACACGAAGAAAATACATTATCTTTAAAAAACGTTATTCGTGTAAAGAAACTAACCTTGAGCCTAACACATCGGATGTAACGATGAATCATACGCTCCATGCGTAGTTACTTCCCAGGCCGAAGCTATTGCGAAACTTTGGATAACCCTTAATATTTTATTTTGTTGGAAATGTAAATGAGGCTTCTTAAGTACTAATATGTTGCTAAAATAGCTGTCGCCTGGCAGATTTAACTATTCTCGTGAGCTAATATGGCAGTTTATTACATTTTTTAATACTTTTGTTATTAACCTCTGCGAAGGGCGAATTTGCAGAACGGGGAAAACATTTTTAAGTGTTATTTGTATAAAAAACCGGAATATATATATATATATATATATATATATATATATATATATATATATATATATGTGTGTGTGTGTGTGTGTGTGTTATATATATATATATGTGTGTGTGTGTGTGTGTGTGTGTTATTAATGTACATAAACTAAACGAACTAAACGAAACAGACGCTCCGGGCCTAGTTACCAGGCCCCAGGCCGCAGCCGGTTGCGTAAACGCACTCTGGCTGCCCCGCACGCGAGACAAAAGCCGTGAGAAGGGCGCCCGAGGGGCCGGCCGGCCGGCGCGGTTCATTTGTGCTGGCGCGGCGAGCGGGCGACTGGCCGGTGGGGCGGACGAGACGGACGTCAAGCGATCGGCAGGCGGGCGGACGGGCGGGCGGGCTACGAGGGGGCCTTGACGTCAGCGGGTTCAACGAGGGGTAACGACTGGGAGCTCTAGCCCCGCGTCGTTCTGGGCGCCCAGCACTCGCGAGGAAAAGTCACATCGACAGCGGATTAAAAGAAAAATAAAAATTAATGGGTACGGCAGATTTTATGGATTTCGAATGTAAATGAGAAAAAACATCGAGTTTCTCATTATTTCGACTTTTCTACAACGGATTAAAATAAAAAAATAAAGAAAAAATATAAATAGGTACTGCGGAATTTATGCATTTTGAACGTGAATGAGAAAAAAATCGAGTTTTCGAATATTTAGACTTTTCGTCCACGGATTAAAAGAAAAAAAAGAAGAAAATGGATGCAGAAAAATGTGTGGATTTCGATTGTGAATGGAAAAAAATCGAGTTCCGAATATTTTGAGTTTTCAACTTATAAGATTCAAACCTTGATGTGTGGGAATGATGAAGGGGGGGGGGATAAAATTTCACATTTCAATAATCATGCGGGGAAAAGGCAGATCGACGATGGATTAAGAAAAAAAAGTACTGCTCAATTTACGGATTTTTAATGTAAATGAGAAAAAAATGAGTTTTCAAATATTTTGACTTATTGAACTTGTTAAACTTATTGAAATACACAACCTCGATGTGAGGAGATGAAGGGGATTGTAGATAAAATTTGACACTTCAATATTCAAGCAAGGAATAGATTGACGACAGATTTGAAAGAAATGTTTATCGTTAAACTTTTTCTCTCCAAATTCCAATATAAATGAGAAAAACCAAACTGGATTTCCGAATATTTCGACTTATTGTGATGAAAGTGCAGGAATGATGAAGATAAGTTTAGCTAAAATGTGATATAGGGACCATTCATAAATATATTCGTTTTTAGAACAGGAGGGTTCCCACAATGTAACAAAAGTAACCGATGAGGGAGAAGGTGTTGACGATAAATGAACATGCTTGTCCATTTTTGTTTTAAGTATTATAACTTCAATATATAAACTTATATTAAAATTAATAAAAAGTGTATATCGCATTAAAAATATATGCAAGCTCAATTTTTACGTTGTATTTTCAATTTAGGAAAGGATTCTGATTGGATAGTTCATATCAGGTGGGGTAGAAAAAGCAAATTTTGAGAACATATTTTATGAATTGCTTCATATCAATATTCGGGTTATCGACGTTCCCCTGTGTAGGCTAATGTCCGATAAGAGTTATCGAAATTATCATAACATCTCTATCAAGAATGTGAAGTAAAAATAAAAAATCAGGGTTGATCAATATGTCGATGTTACAATATTCGAAAAATACTGTGGATTGAGTGAGGGGAGTGATTATTTCGTATTTTGGGACGCGTCATCAGTGATATATTAAAAAAAAGGAATGAAGTAAGAAATTTTACGAAAGATTTACGTAAAATGTTACGTAATCTTACGTAAATTTATTTATTTAGAATAAAAGTGGCGCATCTGCTAGGAGGTAGTCAACGATGAGTTGAGAAATAAAGAGGATGATCTATAAATATTATAGGATATACTACATACAAACGTGTTTAAAACAATCGTTCATACTGCATGTAAATAACATGTTTATGGCATCTACAATGCCACTGAGCATTTGGGCAAGTTCTATTTTATTTCTAATTAAATCTATAGTACGTGTTAACACTGCACCTCACTTCACACTAAGATGTAATTCGAATCTTAAGAGCAAATGCTGAATGGCCCCTTGTTCAATTTCTTCTTTTCTTCTCGACATAAATGAACAGAGCATGTTTTCTTGAGCTTGGTATGGAATGTAGTTATTGTAGAATATTGTCCAATTTAAATGTAATGACTTGTGATATCAGCTGGACGCGGTTATCCAATCGGGAGTTTCGATCCCTGAATTTAACTTTTGTTTTTCAACGGCATTTTATAGAAAATAAGGGTGTGTCCGAAATAACCTGAGCTTCGAACCGAGCGTGTTCGCATTAAAAATAGTATGTTGTTAATGTCCGATTTAAATGTAGTGACTTGTGATATCAACTGGACACGATTTTCCAATCGGGAGCTTCGTTACGACTTTCATTTTAGGTATCGAAACTCCAGAATGGTTAACCGCGTCCAGCTGATATCACACGCCATTATATTTAAATCGGACAATATTCTACAATAACTACATTCCCCATTAAGCTCGAGAAAACATGCTCAGTTCGTGAAGCTACATTTATGTTGAGACGAAGAACAAGAGGCCTTCTCAGTATTTGCTCGAAGGATCGAATTACGTCATAGTGTGCAGTGATGTGAGGTGCAGTGTGTAACGCGTACTTAAGTTTTAATTGGAAATAAAACAGAACGTTCCAATATATAAAAGGCATTATATACGACAATTCCACTCGTAAAATTTAAACCAATAGTGTTTCACTGTACATATAAAATGCCCCAATCAGGGCGTGTATCTCAAAAAATTGATCGCTTTTTCTCTACGATTTCTCTTTCCACCCCTCCCTCCTGGCCAATAATGAGTTGTGACTTATCTTAGAAGGCGGTATGGGTCGATCGCTATGTTGATGTGCAATAAAAAGCGTATGTACTGTAGCATAACTGAAAACACGTTAAAATCAAAGAAGTTATTATCAATATTTGGCGCATTTTATAATTGTGTTTGATGTAATTTTATTCGTAGAATAGTCCTATTAAATACCACTCGTGCTCTGGAAATTCTCAGATAAATCCCATACTCGCTTGGCGAGTCGGGGATTTATCGCCAATTTCGAAAGCACTCGTGGCATTTACCTGTCATAAACCAGGGGCGTATCCAGCCGATCAATTTGAAAGGGGCCATCATAGACTTTTGTTAAAAAAATTAACGTATTCGTTATTATATTGTATATTATTTTTGTTGTGTGTATATGATAGTGTACAATATTATTTTTAAATAATTACATAATTGTATCATAAATAAATATTTAAATCAATTTTAAGTCAGATAAAGGTGAGTAACTAACAAAAACTCTAGGCCCCGGATCCGCCTCTGTGATAAGAACGTGTCATTTACATAAACGCGAGGTTCTTTCAGGACTGGCGATTCCACTGTATGTGTGTGTGTGTGGGCGCGCAGGTACAGCAGCCCGGTGGTGCTGGGCGTGTCACTGTCGGCGGGTGTGGTGCCGTCGTCCATCTTCCCTCGCGGCGACTCGGTCCCCGCCGCCGCCGCCGCCACCTCCTCCTCGTCGGCAACGTCGAGCGCGGCGTCCGTCTCCAGCACGGTCGTCGCCGCCCACCCGGCGCCGCCCCCTTCTGGCGGCCACCCGCCTCACCCGGTCACCGCGCAGTTCAGCGGCTCGACGGACGAGGGCGTGGAGACGGACATGGAGGAAGCGGGCGGCGGGGGCGGCGGCGGCGCCGGCTCCTCGGCGTCTGCCCAGCACCAGCGCCTCTCCTCGTACGCGTCCTCCTCCTCGTCGAGCGGCGTGGGCGGGGTGGGCGTCAACAACAAGTCGCTGAGCCAGCACCTCAGCTCGGACTCGTGCTCGTCCAGCCACGTCTCCTCGCTGCACTCCACCTTCTCCACGTTCGAAGGCGGCAGTCTCGACTACCAGCTCGACTCGGACCTGGCGTCCAGCCTGCCGTCGTGCACGTACCCCGGCGCGACGGCGGACAAGGCGTCGCTGGCCGACAACGTCGTCATCAGCACCTCCGCCATACACCCGTGCCTCTACGTCAGCTCCAACAGCAAGCTGCCGTGCAGGTTGGTGCCTCTGCGCTCCTAGGGCGGGGGGGAGAAGTGTGGGGGCGGAGGAATCCCTTTGGACGCGACTGGGATGGTGCCTCTGCGCTCCTAGGGGGGAGAGATGATGTGTGGGGGCGGAGGAATCCCTTTGGACGCGACTGGGATGGTGCCTCTGCGCTCCTAGGGGGGAGAAATGATGTGTGGGGGCGGAGGAATCCCTTTGGACGCAACTGGGTTGGTGCCTCTGCGCTCCTAGGGGGGAGATGATGTGTGGGGGGCGGAGGAATCCCTTTGGATGCAACTGGGATGGTGCCTCTGCGCTCCCAGTGGGAGAGTGAAAGTTCGAGAGCGGAGGATTCCCTCTGGATGCACCACCGGGAGGGTGGTGCCTCTTAGCATATTTGGGCAATAGCGTCTGGCTGAGTGCAAGAGTTCACTGTGCAGGCCTCTGCGCTTCTAGGGGGGAAGAGGCGAAGTGTCGGGGCGGGGGATTCCCCCTGGACTCAACCCGAGAGGATGGTGCCTCTTGAAGACAATTGGGGGAACATCCTCTAGCTGGGTGCAAGTGGGGGAATTTTCTGTGGACACTTTTGATTGCGCTTACCTTGCGTTCATTGTCTCTGCTTCTAGGAGTCGTAGAGATAAGGGAATTGTGGTTTTGAGTGACAGCAGAGGGGTTTCACTGCGTAGATTCCGTTGGCTGGGTTCTGTTGGATGGTGCCACTGCTCTCCTAGGGGGGAGAAACGCAGTGTAGAGGCGGAGGATTCCCTCTGTATGCAATCGGGAGGATGGTGTCTACTTGCTCGAAGGGAGTTTGGCTGTGAGCAAGTTGGGGAATTTTCTGTGAACGCTTTTGATTAAGCTTGCCCTGCATTCTTTGGCTCTTCTCCTAGGGGTCTTAGAGAAAGGTATTGGGGTTTTTGAGTGACAATTGATAAGATTCACTGTAGTTGCCAATGTTTGGGTTTTGTTGAATGATGCCTCTTGGAATGGCAAATGACTATTTGAGAAAATATATTAAATGTAAGGGTGTGAATGGGAGAATGTTACACTCCTAGGGTAAAAACTGATTTGGGAAGAGCATGCGGGAGGATTCATTCTGTAGGGTACCCATCTATGCCTTTCCAATCCTACACAGACAGAACAGGTTGGGGGAAGTGAGATGAGAATGGAATGTTTAACTCTTGACAGCAGGGTCTGCTCTGTAATGTACAATATGTGAGGGAATTCTCTCACGAACACTATCAAATACCTGCCTTGCAGACTTGTGTCTCTGTGACAGGAGGAGTTCGATCAGTTTGGGGAACAGTATCTTTGCTTAAGGAAAGTGGCACATCTCAGAAATCATCGTTTTCTAGTGAAGTAAAGTAATAAGTTTTGAAAATGGAACATTTTTAATAGTATGAACATCATGTAATCACAAGACAGACGATATAGAGTAAAACGTTTTTTAACATCAAAATAAATGGATCCAACCAGGTTACAACCATTCTGCAAAATGACAATTTCTGTGATGTGTCACTTTTTTGGTGCATGCCAATGTGTCAAATTGCTGGTGGGATACTTCTCTCAGGACACTTCTGGCTGAGCCTGCCTCCCAAGTTGGTGGCTTCTGCACTTCTAAGGACATGCACGTCCATGACATTTGTACCAGTCAGAATACTTGCAACATCTTGTGTTGGTTCCTTTCAGACATTTTTGAATGAAGTAAAAAATTTGTGAATGCTCCAGGAAGTATACAATAAGCAGAATTCATCCTTGTAACTACGTGATGAATGAATGTGCTTTGTAGGTTGGTGTATCTGTGATCATAGAAAATAGTCCGTACCTTTCCCTGTACATAATTTGTTGCGATGAAAGAGAGTCTTTGGGCAAACAACACTTGGTGCCTTCTAGATTTGAATGGTGCCAGATACAATTTTGTTCTTGTTCCTTGAGGTTCTGAATGATGCTAAGGCGATGGATAGAACTGCTTTAGATTTAAGAAATTCTTCTAAGGAAAATTATGCTGGAGAAATGGTCTTACTTGTCCTGACATTCACACTTTAGCGAGTGTGCTGTGCACTTCATTCAAGTTAAATCAGCCAATTTTTCAAATCCCAAACTGTTCCTTTGTTGAAGTGATACTCTGATGAGCTACTATTGTTACATAACAAAACCATTGTAATGTTCCTATTATTGTCTTAAATGACTTACTTTCAATTCAAATGAGGTCTTTTGTTTAAATGGGGCGAATTACCAAACAAGACGCAGCCAAAATGTCAAATTGGCTAAATTAGAGTGACATACGATTTTTTTCAGGATTTGCAGCCCCAATAAACTAGTGATTCAATTTTCTTCGTGGGGTTCTTCCGTCCATTCATGTGAATCATGAAAATCTTCCACCCCATGCTCAATTGATTTATTTGCATTTTCATAATAATTAACATATTACAATTATGAGCATACACAGGTAGTCAAACTTAAAATAATCTAATTTATGCTGTGCAGTAATATCTAAAAACTGTTTCAATTAAATGAGAAACTTAAGTTTTGTTATGAAAAAGACCTACGAGCTTTTGCATCCCCATACTGGCATTTATGTAGTTTTCTGTATAGCATGTAATTTTCTGGGCAATGCATCACTTTAAATACAATTCTTATTGCGAAAAAAACAAAAAAACAATCAGTATCTTCACACTTCATTTTTAAATTTTCTTGACATGCTTGTCTTCCAAGTTTACAATCTTCTTAGAAACATGAAAAAAATGAAACACTTTTATAAACAAATAATATTGCTGAGGTTGTTTACTGAGTGAGTGTGGTTTTAATTAAAGAGATTACATTCTTATAACCAACAAAGTAATTTCTTGAATTGTGTGATATATCTAACCTTGAAGTTTTGGCTTAATTTCTGTTTAAAAAGAAATGCATTTGAATTTAACAATATCCTACATAACATATCCATAGAGAACTCTCTCCCATGTTAATGAGTTATAAACTACATTAACATATATAAATAAACATTATCATTTCACTAAAGATAACTTTATTTTAGAAAAACAAAGCAGGTACCTTTTGCAGATTGTATCACTTGAAGTTTTAGTACTATAGATGTATGTTTCTGCTGTTGTTATGAAATTGATCTGCATTTTGATGTTAGTTTTCTGTAATTTTTGTAGAGAATGTTATGATTCAGTTTTTGGAACAAGTCATTATTTATTATATCCTTTCATGTGAAATGTGGCTATACGCCAATTTAAAATTACAGTTGTTAGAAAGATGTCAATTGTATCCTTTTGTCACACCTGTTAAGATTCTCTGCTTAGCATGCTAGTTTTTATCTTCTTGTAGTGTTTTTAATTTGTATTTCACATCATTCTCTTGTCATATTAAACGCATCCCTGTATATTTTTTGTAGAGTAAAGCTTTGATTGCTACTTCAAACCTAAATTCATATTTAATTTTGTTATGCATGTCCACTCTTATTTCTTTGTATTGTTGCTAAGCTATGAATTTCTGTCATTGTTGTTCATGAAATGTTCTGCTTGAAATTTCAAAAGAGTGACTTCTGCGTGTTGATGATGCTTGTTTTGTCACTGATTGATTGCTATATTTTGCACATTAAATGTTTTCAATGAGCACTTATTTTTGCCTTTTATATTATTCTTTGCATTCCATGCACCAGAGTTTATCATATTCTTACCCCAACTTATTCCTTTCATGTTAATGTCCCCATTAAATTTCCTTCATTTCTGCGTATATTTCACATCCTTTTTTTAAGCTTCTGCACCTAATTTCCACATTATCAAATTGTTTTATTCATTTTTGTAAGTCTTTATAAAATTTTCCACATCTATTAGATTTTTATTTGCATTTATAGCCAGCAAGTAGGGGCAAGTAGAGGCAAGAAACGTAATGTTTTGGAAATATTAGCATTTGAAAGAAACTAGGCACAGTTAAATAAAATTAGATTCAGTGTTGGACGATCACATTAATTTCATTCAAAATATTTACATTTCTAAATATTAAAAGTCAAAAGTAAATTGCAAACTGAATTCAGTTATCCTGTGAAAACATTTTTATAGCTAAAAATCTTATAAAAATTTTCTTAGTTTTCTTAAAAAATCATTCATAAACTTGTAGACTGTATCTTATCATTTTTCTTTCAAAAAACAATTTTGATCATATTTCTTTGTGTCTATATAAAAATAGTGTTTCAGTTTACCGAACATGAACTTATATTGCACATTACACTCACCTCTAGATTTTGTTAGACATATTCTATTTATAGCTATGCAAATTTAGAATGGCCAGTTATTTAGTAGCATCCTGTTGATTACATTAGTTATTTCTCAGAATTTCAGTTTTCACTTTCCAAATTCACACTTTATGCCTGAGAATGCTTTTTGATTAAAATGTGATTTTCAAATGCTTGACATCTACTATAGGATCTAGATAATAAGATGTTTGCAATTCCTTTAATACATTCGAATTTTATTTCTCAACAAATTAATTTATTATTTAGATTTGTTCTTTGAATTCAAGCACTGATTGCATATTTGGAGGTGAGAATTTTTGTAAAAATTTGTTTCACGATACAAAATCACTTTTGGTTAAAATGATTTGATTATTTAGAAACTTGGTTTACTTGTAACATTTAAAGTGATTGTACGAAAATTTAGTACCATGTGATTTTCCTAAAACATTTATTACTAATTTCTTCATGTATTCATGCATCGATTACATTTAAAATTTTGTAGCTTTCAAATTCTTATATATTTCTGATATTCTTATAGTTTGCAATTCATAGGAAAAATGTTAATGTATTCGTGTTTACCAGAATTAAGTCATTTTGTTTCTGACCCAATATTTTTTAAATATGAAAAAAAAGTGACTTGGGAATTGATAACTGTTTATTTAGGCCACATGCTGTTATTTAGATTTCTTTGAGCTTTTTGAATTAATTAGGCTATAACTAGACTTTAAGAAAATTTAAAATTTGATAAAATATTTTCTCCTATGTGCCATTCACATTTTTTGATCTATCATCTATTTGATTGAAGACCTATCATGCATTTAATTCGGAATATTTTATCATTGAGGTACTCACAAAAAACGTTTCTCCATCAAAATATCTATTTTCCACTTATGCATTTATCACTTTTCCACCATATGTGATGAAAACAAGAACACATTTCACCACCATCATTGAATGTATTGCAGTGTGCCATAGTATAGTTTTTCTGCTGCAAATAATAAGTGGAGCAGTTTATTACTTAACGTATTACTAGCCAAGTTAAAGTCACTAGCAGATTTTCAAATCTTTTCAGCATTATTTGATTATTTACTATTCTTCCCGTTGCCTTCTCTCCTAGTTCTGCAATGTATTCATATTTGAGATCTATTAAACTTGAAGCTTTGAAGGCTTTTTCGACACTGCTTAATTTTTTTAGTAGGGAGTGTTTTAATTTATTTTTAAACAGTCTGTCAATTCTGCTCTTGATCATGAATTAATGAAATGTTATTCCGCAAATGAAAATATTTGCTATCAGGAATAAAAATTAAAGTGGAAAATTACTCACATTACATTTATGAAACAAAAGTTAAAAGGTTTTTATATGTTAATATTATATCTCTAAGAATCGTGTCTCTGACAGCAACACGCCATTTATTCTGGGCTAAGCTGAGTTGCATTGGTCTAAGAATCAGCTTAGCTGAGATGAACATCTTTGGACTTAGTCATGATGGACTAAGCCAGATTAGGCTAAATTGGCCAACTAAGGGGACTCCGGACAGTTGGCCAAGGTAGACTGAGATGAGCCTGAGCCATGATGAGCATGACTACTCGTAGACTGAGCAGTGCTGGGCTGAGTTGTGTATGGAGCTGGGCTTGAATTGTGTTGTATGGGTGATTTGGGCTGAGCTGAATATTGAACTTGGATGAGCTTAGTTGTGTTGAGCTTGGGTGTGCTGGGCTGAGCTGAGAGTAGAGATAGGTTTAACAGCATGCTTCAGTGAGCTGAGCCTGGTTGAGACTGACAATGAGACTGAGCTGAGCCTGGTTGGGCTGAGATTGCTTGGTGGAGCTGGACTAGTTAAGCTGCACGATGAACTAGGTTTAACTGTGCAGAGTTTAATGGGCCGAACTTGGGATGAGCTGAGCTGAGATGTGTTGATCTTGGCTTGGTCGTGGAGGCATCGGCGCGTTAAATCTGGGCTGAGCCGAACTGAGATGAGTGTTGAGCTTGGCTGCGGTTGCTTTGGTTGAACTGGGCATGCTAAGCTTAAGCAAGTGTTGAGCTGGGCTGAGCCGAGCCGAGCCTGGTTGAGCTGAGGTTGCTTGGTTGAGCTAGGCTTGCTGAGCTTGAGCGAGTGTTGAGGTTGCTTGGCTGAGCTGCGCTTGCTGAGCTTAAGCGAGTGTTGAGCTGGGCTGAGCCGAGCTTAAAAGAGTGTTGAGCTGGGCTGAAGTTGCTTGGCTGTGCTGGGCTTGCTTAAGCGGGTGTTGAGCTGCACTGAGCCGAGGTTGCTTGGTTGAGCTGGGCTTGCTGAGCTTAAGCGAGTGTTGAGGTTGCTTGGCTGAGCTGCGCTTGCTGAGCTTACGCGAGTGTTGAGCTGGGCTGAGTGTTGAACTGTGCAGAGATTGCTTGGTTGAGCTGGACCTGCAGTGCCGAGCAGCGTGTTGAGCTAGGCCGGGCCGGGCTCAGCGTCGCTTGTGTTCGCCCGCAGGCACAACCCGCTGCTGTACGCCGGC
>BOPP01000154.1:1939788-1986488 GCA_017312745.1 Gryllus bimaculatus
GGCGCCCCCGTGGGGCGCAGGGGCTGCCACCCTCTGCGACGGGCTCCTCGCCACCGCCGGCCCGTCCTGCTGGCAGCAGCCGGTCTTCGCGCTGGCGCCGCAGTGGAACCAGGTACTGCACGACTGAGCGCAGACCCCTCACCCCCTTTTTTTTTGACTTCTCTCTCCACCGTGCAACTCGTAGGCGAGACGGCGAGCGATCGCTCAACTTCAGGGCAGGTGCAAACGGAGGCGGAGGAGAGACGTCCCTCCACTCCTAAGCAGATGAATGGTCCGTTTCGACACCCTCCCCTTCACACACCACATATCGAATTGAAAAATTGGTATTTTGGCAGATCGAAGCATAAAGTGGGTCTTAGAACTTGGATTATACAATTAGAAGAAAATATCACATTAAAAAATCAACCTACCGTCATCATAACATACCAGTGATTAAAAAAATTCAATATCAGATGCATTTACTTAATGACATTTGTTCTTACAAATTTTGTAGACAAACTTTTGCATTGTGAATGAGAACCTTAAAAAAAAACAACAGATATTTTGTTCTTTTGACATGTTTTCAAATTAAAGAGAAATAGTTTCCTTTAGAATTTTTTTAATCTGACAAAAAAAAGTAAGTTAAGAAGTAATTGTGATTTCAATAACAACAAAATGTTTTGCTTCTTTATATGATACACCATCCTCCAAAGAACAATTTTTTGCTATTAGCTACCTAGTATGCTGCTGATTGTTTTAACTTGTTTCTCTTAATTTCTTATAACTTTTATTTCTCATTCGATTTTCTCAATCAGTTTTTTCTTCATATGGTGTGTGGAACAACTTGGAACAAAATATTTCATTGCTTATTTCAATTTTCTGCAACAAGTTTGGTAAATTGTTTAAAAAATACTTTATTAATGTGAACCAAATTTGAAGAGATGAATGTAAACATATTTTACACTGATATATTTCTTAACAACACTCCGGGTCAGAGAAATAGAATGAACCATTTTACTTGCTCTGAAGTTGAGGATTTAAAATAGCACCAAATAGTTGTACTGTCTTTCTTAATTTATTTGTCCTATCATTTTTTTTTTTCTTTCTCTTTGGGAATTGTGCAATAGCTTGATGTAGTGAACTGCTCAGCATGCCCTGAGCCAAGTTTGACTGTAGAAGAATCCTCTGTTACACAGTAACACAAAAACGAAGTGTTGTAAAAGTGCTAGTGCATGGCATAATGAATAAACAATATATTTACTGCAGTATTCAGAATGCCATGTAAAACATTGATTTAATTAAACACCATGTGAACTGTGAGTTTTGTCGTGAATAGCCTACAATAGAAAGAAAATGTGAGAAATAAATTCTATGCAGTGATTCATCCACCCAGAAAGTGTGTTTAAACAACTTTCCTTGAATGTACTAAATACAGGCAATCAGCTGTTGTGTAAATAGTAATGCATCTAGTGCAAAAAAGGATATGGCCGATACAAACACCACATAGTTCTGGAGACAGACTGAAAATACGATAAATGTAAGAGATATTCTTAATTGTATTTCATAGACTAATTATGTTGAGATAATTATAGTTCCATTGCACAAAATGAGAAATTGAAGAAAAGAAGACATCTTTTATGCATTGTTTTTTCTGGATTAATTTTTTGTTTGTATTTTATCTGCTTGTTTTTCCTTAAACTTTTCTTTTTTTATTTTCAAACAAGAATCTGAAATAAATTTATTTATAATGTAAAGTACATGTACACTCAAAAAATTTAGCTACAAGGATTTTAAGATAAATAAAAGAAAACATACTTCTGTCACAGATGCTACACATTTTGTGAAATGCATATAAATGTGGGCATAAACATGCAGTGTTGATTCAGTAAACAAAAATACACTTTAAATTTTGAATGCTTAGGGAATTGTATTAAAATCTAAAAATTGCAGGTTTGCGCTTGTATTCAAATTAGTATTGATAAGGGCCTGTATATATTTGGCAACATTTTGAAACACTGAGGGAAGGACCTACTAGGCAAACATTGTTTCAGTCAATACAAGATAATTGTCATTCATTTACGTCACTCCCTATTATTGCTATATCATCTCAAGCAATTCATGCTAGAAGAAGTAGTTTATAATGCCTCTTCATTATATCACTGTTTTTCATTCAAAACATTAAATAAATAAATATTACAACTTATTTTAATGCAATAAACATTTCAAGTAATTTTTCTCTTTTTATTGTACCATAAAATTGATTATTTTTCTTAAAGATAATATACTAGTAGCTTTTGCTAAAAAATGTTTTGAATATTTCAAACAATACCATGTGATGGTTACTGTTGATGCATTCCTTTTGTGCTATGTGTTTCTTCTTTTCTTTACATAAACACATACTCACATTTAATCTTGTTTCATTCTGACAATAATGCATATAATGAAATGGTGTGCCTTAGTAAGTACATTAATACAACAAAATGCCAGCTATTTTCTGATGGATCTGACAGCATCTGCCAATGCACCTTGTAAAATAATTGTTTGTGGTTGACAAATTGAACTGTTATATTAGTAATTACCTAATAAAAAATGCTTGAGTTCCTGAATTTTAAAGCTACTAATATGAACTCACAGAAACTAGAGCAACGAAGTGTAAAACAAATCTGTAGTTCATTTAAGTAATATTTACTTAATATATCCAGACACAGTCAACCAAAAACGATACCAAATGATATTTGGTATCATCATGTTAGGAGCAGTATTAAATATCAACATGAGTAATAAGCTTTAGATGTATCTATGTATAGATTTTGTAACTGTATAATAAATACATCAAATGAATATATTAACCATCACATTCCTTTCTTTTCAATTTGTACATAAACAATATTTTAATGAGAAAAAGAGATGTGTGTTACATGTTTAAGTTATAAATTAAAGAATGGTGAACAATGCAAGTGATGAACCTTGCATTTCAAGTCAACAATTTCTGTGATAATGCTATCAATACATCAAAAACCACAAATATGTTATACAGTGTTTAAAGAGAAGGGAACTTTTTTTATAAAAACAAGACAACTGTCTGGCCTAATCCATTTGTTTGTGAGAAACTAATGAATTAAAATTAAAAAGCACAAGAAATTAAATATGTTAAATATTTTCAAAAAATAATAATGCTTCCAGTGTTACTACGTTTTCACTGTAGTGCATGTATGCAAATATTCTGAAATGTCGCAACAATAATTGCTATTATTTTTATTATTACTCTTTGTTATTATTTGTAGCATTAGCCTCATGTTGCAAGTGCCAAAAGGTGTTTCACATCTGTATTGCTTCCCTTCATTGTGAAAGAACTAAGAAATAAAGTGCAGTAAATTATTAACTTTTAACTACAATGAAGTTAACAATACATGAAGGCAAGAAATTAGAATCTGTTCACTTATGATATCAAGTGTTGGACTTGTTGGAATACTACTAGTAGTTCAACTGCATGTTGTAGTGTTTTGTAGATATCATTTTGTCTCATTACTTTATTTCTTCTATTTTGTTTATATTTGTAACCACTGAAATAATTTCTTTTATAAAAGAATTCTGAATGCTATATATATAAGGCATGTTTTTCTGAGTTGTTGCCTTTCTATGTACTTCCAATGATTCAAATTGTTAGTACAGAATCTCAAGTTTTGATTTCAATTGCTCATACATTTTTGTAAGTACAAATTGAGATTTCACAGTAACTTCCAATGAAACATGCCTAAAATAAATTAATCAAAATTTGAAAAAAGGATATAGCTTGTCCTTTAAAAAGTTAGAAAGAAATGTTCAATTAATGAGTAGTTTAAGGTATAAGCCAATGAATACCAGTTATTTTATTTATTTGCATGCCTAGTTTTTACTATGCATAAATCTCTTAAATTTTTATACCCTGATAAATTAACTTTGAAATCTTTTAAAAGAACTATTATCCCTTATTCTTTTCTAAAATGCAATTTCTGAAAGTTGTTGTACATATTCACTCAAATTATTAGAATAATAGAAATGCTCACTTAAAAAGATATCAGTGGACATTTATTACTAGCCACTATTGCAAATCTTCTGGAAACCAAACTTGTGAAACTTGAGAACTGCATTGTCCAGCCTTGATCTCAATGCTTAAGAAATCTCAGACTTTGAACAGTTTCTGATTCATTGCCTCTGAGAACTGGTTTCAGGAAAAAATGGGACCTGAAGCAATATTGCAATAATACCTCTTACTGATCTACACTGAATTAGCTTTTTGATATTTAGTATTGTGTGAGTTATGATAGAACCAAATTTCTGGAAAAAGATCTATTATTTTGCAACTGCATCAAGATGACTTTGAGATTTCATCATTAAACTGCAAGTACCAGAAAAAGATATCTTTGTAAAAAGCTTCCACTTAGGAAAATGGTGAATTAGACAAATTTTCAAAATAATATAAATCAAATTCAAATAAATATTTATGTTTAAATGAATTTTAGTTTGTAAAGGTATAAAAAAATTTAAATTAATCATAATTTCTACAAAATGTCTCAGAATTATTTTCCAACTGCTAAAGGGAATGTCAAATTCGAATCAAACCTTTGATTTTTTTACCAACAAAAGCATTTAACAATTTACCTACCACTGTGATGTGAGATCAGTACAGGAATCAGCAGTAGGTGCAACATGTCCTGCACAGTTAAAACCAGTTCTAGTGCCTAAGTACAATTAGGTATGACCTCAATGTCAATGCTTGCTTTTTCATTTCTTCATTGCATTTCTTTTTATTGTTTGTGTGTGAGAAACTGTAAGTAGATGCATCTTGTTTTCATTTGTGGTACTGATGTAGTTAAATATGATTTAATAAACTAATTATTTAGTTTGCATTTTGTCTCATTAATTTTTTATTTATTTCTGCACCTTTTATACCTGTTTCTCATGTTGAATGTGTGATTCTGAAGATTTATTATTGAGTTTTAGCACATTGTTGCTTTCATTTATTAAATAGCTTAAGTTTGGAAGAAATAATATATTATATCTTTTGTAAAGGAAGAGCTACTCGAGGTATTTCATTTTTGAAGGAAAGAATCAGATAAAAATCATGGCAAATTGATCAGTGCAAATGGTGAGGATATTTTGTAGTTTCATTTTTATGAAACAAGACAAAACTTTCTTCTATTTTGCAAAACTTAGGCCTACATTGAACAATATTTCTGAGTAATTCTTTTTACTATCATTAATGCTTTGTGATTGACTTCTCAAGAAGCACTCAAATATTGAAAGAAGAAAAGGAATACACACTTGTAAAAATTATCTTATTACTAGCTTAGTGATTTCTGTCACTTTAAAAAGTTTTATAGGTATTTTCATAGTTATTAATTTAAGGTTTATTAATTAGATTAGTGTATACAAAAAAAGGACAGTTCTTTACTAGGCCAAAATACATCCAATGACACCTACCAAATCCCCTAAACAACTATCCCTACCCCTAAACATAACAAATGTTTGCTGCCTCTGAGAATATTGTCTAGGCTTTCCGGGACTGCTGAGTAGTACGCTCTGAAGAAGGCCACAGTACGCTGGCTGAAACGTTAGTCACCACGTCAGTGACACGGCTCATCCTGGATAGCCTAGACAATAGAACCTCTGGCCACGGAAGTCTACGCAACCAGAACATCTCTGAGAATAATCAACACATGTGTCAGGAAGCTTAACTTTTATATCCTTCATGTCAACTTATATGTGGCAGAATCTTCATCAATTTTGAAGGAGGGAATCCTTATATGTGAATTTTTTAAAATATTTTCTAATAAAGTTTTCATATTCATCCTTTTTCTATAAGTGAAATATTGCTGAACAATAATATACAATCTTTAAGCAGTCAAAACTGCACTAATAATTGTTTCTGTTGGATGTTGAGACCTCTTGTTGTATCCTTTCTTTGTGGCATGACCAGACTACATCCTGAAAGTAAACTGAACACTACCCTTACATACTTTACCCTTACATACCTAGGGACATCCCTAGATACATCTATAGTCACTGTCCCTAGGTACAACTATCTGAAATCATGAATGAAAATGGCTACTGTTAATTGTAGGTTACCTATTTGGAAAGAAGTATACACCTTGCAATAACTGCATTCTATGCTAGTAAATGTAGGTCTACTTCAACTTTTGGAAAGAAATAGTAATTAATACAAAATTGATGAAAGAGAATTTTTAGTTTTCACTTGTCAAATCTATTAAATTCTGATAAAAACACTCAAACTGCTCACACTACAAAATCATTCACTTGAATAAACACAAATGGCAATATGTAAGGTAATCCGAAATTTCTCTTACAGATTTCTTGAAAAGATGCTTTGTACCTAGGTACATCTGTCCCTAAGTACGATAGTTTCCCCTACATTCTGTATAGGTATACAATTCAAATATTACACATTTGAGACACATTACAAGATTACCCAGCTTCAAGAATAAACTCAAACAGTTCGTTCTGCAGAAACTTTTCTTTAGTTTTCAAGCATTCTTCAACAACTGACATCTGCAATCTGAATACAGATGTTGCAGTATGTTTTGTAAAGATGTTGCAGTATGTTTTGGAAGTAGAAAATCAGCCTCCTCCCTCCCATCTTCCTTGCACTGGATCTGTTTCGGAAAGCACACTATCCACTGCAAATAGTTAACATTGATATTTTTATCGTTGATTGCCTTTGAAAACGGTTTGTGGCGTACAATGGGGAGAAGTGCAAGATTGATCAATCATAGATTTAATTTATTTCATTTTTTTATTTAAATTATTATTATTCATTTTATTATATTGTTATTAAGTAGTAAGAAATACCCATTCTAACTCATCATACTCAATTGCAATTATATATGTGACTCGAAAAGAAAGGCTGTAACAATTATTCACACTTCCTCAGTAGTGTTGATAAATATGAAAGCAAAGTCAGAATCTCTATTTGTATTAATAAACACATAAATGAATATATAAAGAACTGGGAATGTATATATGAATGTTTCATTACAGTAGTGTTAAAAATTAGTGGTAAATACATCAGCATCATATATTGTGCATATTGACACCTTGATGGCTGAAAAATAAATTTTTGAATTGAAAATTAAAGGAACTTCAGAATATATACCAAATCATATGAAGTAATATTTGCAAGAGACTTCATCAGTAGTGTTGAAAGAGAGAACAAAAAATTTGTTGACCAAAATGAGAAAGAAATTTGTAACAATGACAGCAGAAGAATTTTTAACATGTATGAAGAATACAAAAAGGAAATAAAAAACACCTTCTACTCATTCAAAACCATTTATAAGACATTACATTACCAAAAATTTAAAATCCATAATAGACAAGAAAGACATCCACACTAAAAATACAAGAAGTTCAAGTGCAGTTAGAGGCATACTTAGCAGTGGCTTGTGGGAATTTCTTTCACGGAGGAGGAAGAAATCAATAGCATAAACTACTTTTTTTTGTATACCAGCATTGTAAACGACCTGTTTTGCTGCAAGAAATCATTCATAAAAGGGCATTCATTTTACGGCATGAATGATTGTCTCATTACACATTCAGCTGAACGAGGTGAGATAATTGTGGGAAGGTAGTGGCAAATGGAACAGATGACCACCAATTTTCTTACACAGATGTCAAATACCTGAGACGTCACAGGAAAGTTGCCTTGCAAAATGAAGTTCGTTCTTTCAAAAGTTGTTTTGCATCAGCCTAGCAATGCCCTGATCCTAAGGATGAACAATGGATACAAAAGAAGATGAGCAAATTTTTAATTCATTATTATGTTTTGCTGATCTCTATCAGAAAACAATACTTATCAAGTTCCTCTTTTTTTAAAATCAATGACATATTCATTTTATCAATCTATCACTGGTTCATATTAGGCTATAGACCCCAATCGCCTCTTGATCATCACTGACCCCTTTTAAAATTCCATCGACACCCAAGGGTTGATACTGACTCCGATGCAAACCCCTACTATGCAGCAAAATAATTGAGAAAAGCGCTGAAAAGGAATCAAGAAAAAGTGGAAAAGAGCAATATGGTTTTAGGGCTGGCAATTTAGTAGTAACAACATAATTACCATAAAACAACTAGTGGAGAAGAAAACAAGATGAGATAACGAAATTCATTTAATTTCATTGATGTGAAGAAAACACGACAATATACCAGTTCAAAAGTTTGGAATTATTGCAAGATGTTTTTAATAAAAAACAAACAAACAAACCAAGTGGAATAGATGATAAATAATGATATCAAATAAGAGTAGCTGATTTATGGACTGTAGAAGAAATTTGAAAATTGGAAGATACTTGAGAAATTTTTTCCAAAACATTGCTCTGTCCATTACTTATTTCTCAAAGATTTACCAGGATTCAAATATTGGTTCCTAAAGATAAAGTGCTGAACCTCTGAGGAACATGTTCTTCCTCAAGATACACCTAGAAAAGATGGCTGGAATCTCTCCCAAAATCCTACTTCCCCAAAACAAATTTAGCTTTGTGCAATCAGTTCATAGTTATGTCTTTGGCATTTTCAAGTTTTAAGTAATCTAATTTTACATATTTAATCTTCAAAAATACTGTAAATAAATGATACCAAGGTCTTTCACATCTTATTGAAATGAAAATGTATTATTTAAATTCTTCATACCCTAGAAGGTAAAATGTTCAGTCTAATATTTCCGATCAGTTTATCATACTCAGACAATATTTCAAAATAATGAAATAATTTTCACTAAAAAAGGTGTTAGACTTCATTTTAATAATCAATGATGCTTCATTGCTACCTCTTCTGCATCTTGATCCTTTATAATTGTTTGAAAAAAGGGCGAAATGACAAGTCAAATCTTGGAAGTGAATTTTATTTCTAGGCAACCAAAAATGCTTATCTTATCTTGCTACAGCTGTCTGCTCCAGCGCCCAACTTGCCCACATCTTCAAGTTATCTTTCAACCAGTCTGCCATGGCAGCCCTTGAACCAGCCTATGCAACCAGTCAGTGAGAGTCCTATCTTGGAACTAGCAGAGCAGATGGAATCCATGTGAGACCCAGCTCTGGATATCGATTTCTGTGATCTACCAAGTACATTTTGGCACTAAACACTTATGTAAGAAAACTAAAACGCAAATGCCCTCATGGTAAGTGGTCTTCTAAAGGTACAGCATTGTGCCTGATAAACATTTGTTATACGTATGAACTTTTTTTAAAGAATTTTTTGTGTATGTAAGCCTAATTTATCTCATTTTGAAGCTAGTGATTTTGTAACGAGTGGACAAGTGCAGAACCCCAGTTATGAAGTACGTAAAGTTCAGGTTATGAATGCTTAATAGGTTGTATTTGGTTTTGTACAGGCCTCGCTGTGGAAAATATACAAATCTTCTGTGAAAAATAAGTTAATGAGGGCCCAAAGAAATAACAAGATTGAATCTGGAAAAACATGAGCTTTGGCTTAAAAAGAGACATTTAAAAAGGGTGATTGTATGAACAAAAATTATTTTATAGAATCTTACTCATTGCAATTTTATGTACAAATTTATTCTAATTACAATCCAATCCAAAATAACATACTAGAAAATTGGAATAGTTGATTGATCATCTTGCTTGATGTTCAACTTAAGGTTTGATTATTTTTCTTGAAAAGTTTATTCATTAAATCATATTATTTCTTATTTCTAATCAAAATAAATGTTTAATAAAATTCCTTTGGAATTGCAATAAGATAGAGGTAAGAAATATTACATAGTTCAGAGTAAACAATGCTCTGCTCATCCTGAGTGTGAGATTTTGTAACAAATCAAGATTTCATTTTTAACACTGATAATTAAATCACTCTTTCCAATGATCAATTGTAGCTTATTCTGAAAATCCTGGATTTTAGTAACTACATTAAACATTTTCTTAATATATTTTCTCTGTAGGAGTTTTTGTTCATTTAAATCACCATGAATAGCCCAGAAATTTGCCTAAAACTTCTTATCAAACTTGAACTGTGTTATATATCATATCTTCTTTTAATAGAAGAAAATTGGGACTGCAACATTATCAAACTTGTTTTTGTAGCATTAGGAGATCAATGAAAGAATTTCATCCATGGTTGTTACAATTTTCCGAAAGCACAATGTTCTCTGAAGAATATTTGTATAAAATTTTTAATATCTTTGAAAAGGACGATTTTGAATGTAATGAGAAATTTACAATTTTCATGCGAGCATTCATAGATCTCTTGTGATCATATTTCTTTAAAAGTAGCTCAGTCAACTAAATGATAAATATGTTGTATCTGTTATCTGGAAATTTTTTAAGCGTAGCATTGAAATGATGCAGGCATCATTTTAAAGCTAACATATACACAGGAAAACTTGAATTCAGGTATCTGTTTTGATGAAAGTGCTTCCAAGAAACATTATGCAATATTTTTATGATATAATATTAACAATTAACTCAAGGATAATGTCATAAATTACATACATATATGGAGTGGAATTCTAATTTATAATTTTTCTTACAGTTTATTTTCCTATACTGAAATGGAAAAACTACTTTTTTAAATTTGTATGTCTGCAATAATATGACTCATTGTTATTGTGAATCAGATTTAAAAACACTTTCATGGTTTCATTTGTTTTTAACTGAGTTTTCATTATTCTCGTACTCAATCAAACACCATGAAATTTCTGAATTTCTATATAAACATAACATTTCTCTTATGTTTCAAAAACCTTTTGTTTCTATGTTATAGAAAAGGTTTTTTCATATACATTTATTGTTTTGTTTGTCAATAGACTTTAACCAAATTATCTCTTATTCAAGGTAATTCAAGGTAAAATTCAAGATAAATAATTATTCAAAGTTACTATTAACCATAAATAAAGTTCAATGACAATATAAATTACATGCAAACTGAATTAGAACTCCACTACACTGATTTGGAAGATATTAGCATTGCCCCACGAAATCAGAGTAACCTAATCACAAGACTAATTAAATGTGAGAAAGTCTACCTCTAAATCTTGATCAGAACTTTTTAAAAGGAAAGACTGAAATGGTTATCTGGAATGTATTTTACTGACACAAAAGAGCAAACAAATTGTTGAAGTACATCCTATGCATTGGCATTCATTCATTTTCTTCACTTGTCTGAGAGTTATAGACAAGTTCCTAGTACTTGCGTCAAATAAACACTTTACTTCCAATGCTCCAGAATTACAATATCTCTCTTGAAATTGTTAGGAGAGCAAATTGTTTAATATCTATCTATAGGTGTATATATAATTTAATTAATTTATTTATTACTAATTTATTTAATGTAGCTATTCATGATAGAATTTACCATATAATCATACATTTGAATTATACATTTTTATCTTATTCATTATTCAAAGTCATTATGTTTTAATGTTTACTTGACAAAATATTTTGTTCATGAAAAGAATTGAAAACAAACAAAAGATAAAATTCATATAGAAATTATTTCATTCTCGACAATTTTTTATCTTGTAAAATAAATTAAAAATTCTGAAGATGAAGAAATTATCATCATTTTCATGAATTTAATAATTATCTTTTCACATGAGAAAACTACAAATAAAGCATATTCATTATTACTTAACTATATGGAAAAAGCATTTTATTTGTACTCATTATTACTATTATAAAAATATTAACATATTTTAATTATTTTTTTATTTATTTATTTAACATTACATTACTTTGTTATATTTATTTAATTATTTATTCATATTCTCTTAATTTAATTTTACTGTAAACTTGAATTCAAGATTCATCCTAAATGTTAATGCCTTATAAAGCCAATGCCTTAAAAAGCCTTTGCTTTAAATGCACAACGAACATTCTAAAATTAGTACTTTTTCTCCTTTAAATAGGTGGCTCTATGGATAACAATTTACAAATTACTTCTTAATTTCACTTAAATAATTTTAAATTTATTCACACAATTCCTTCAACAGTAATATGTGACAGTAAAATTTGATATAAGAAAATTTTTATATTTAAAGATAATTTCCATTTATGCAAAGTAAATGGGTCTGCAAGAAACTAAAGGTAAATGAAATTTTTCTACAATATTAAAAAAATGGAATAGTGTAAAGAAAACTGTTTCAAAAGGATTCTGTTTTAAATTAATAAAACCACTTGAAATCAAATGTTGAATATACTTGGAAAAATAACACCTTAAACCTATGAAGATTTTTTGTATTAGTGAAACACCACAAAAATTGCATTTTAACTTTTTTCTCTATTTTCACAATCTATTCAATAACCATTTTTTTCTTGCAGTACATACATGATTCAAACAGCTAAATAAATAAAAAAATATGATATTTGCATATTTCATGGAAAAAAGTTAACATTAAACTCCTGAAATTTCATTATTCACATATACTTTTTATTAAAATTTTTCAAATTCTTCCACATTTATCAGAGATAATAGAAGAAAATCAAATACAAATTTTGAAGTAAAAAATGCATAGTTTGTAAATAGGCATTACTTTATACTGGGTCAATCAAATTATGGATTTTCAAATCCTCTAAAACCAATACTTTAAAACATTATGATTTCATTCATTCTATCAAACCACTACTGTCAGCCTGCATGTTGCATTGGGAGTACAGTGTCAAAAGGTTTGTCAGTGACATAATTCAGTTCACAATAAAGAAAACAAAACTCTCATTCACGTGTTGCAATGGTGCTAACTCTGATATCCTTGAATGTTGTTGATCAACTTGAAATATTTTCTTTAGTGGGGTTGTCAAATTATCATTGGAATTTTGTTAACTGAGATATTTTGACTGGAGTGATTTTTAAATGAATTCCAGAGCTGACTGTCTTCATTTTCTAGGTATTTCTTAAATTGGAGAGTGTTCTTACAGTTTCAACATATATATGTAATTAATGGCATTGGCAATGGAAACTATTAGGAAAGAGTACAATTGAACACTCCTACTCCACTTCTTTTTACTTACATGACTTTGTATCAAGTAATTCAATGTATTAACCATAAAGTAAGAATTAATGAAATTAATTTTTTATGATTCTGTGACATTGAAGAAATATCAAGAAACTGGACAGTTGTGATCCACATAACCTATTTCCATGTGAAACTTGAAGAAATTATCAACGAGCATTCCTTAAACTGTGAATTATAGTGATAAATGACTTGTAAATGTATAATTTATACAAAGTTGATATGTGTACAGCCTTACAGTGGAATCTGTAGTAGAGTACAATCAACACTGTATTTGAACTGTTTGTAACATATGTTCCCTTGTAAATTGTGCAGTCATGTTAATATGTAGAATACTCTTTGTCCTTACAAATATTTCATGATGAGAATCTCATGATGGTTCAAATGATCTAGGAAAGAATGTACCCTTTATTAGACAAGAAAGGGATGCATAATTTAACATCTGATCAAATCTTGTCTTCTATGACTTTAATAATTCCAAATGAGAAGACACATTTACACATAATGAGTAATTATATTGGCTCTGCTATTCTAAGGATTCTTTTTCTTTAACTATGAAATTTGTGAGTGGTAATATAAATATTAACAGTTTTGTTAATAGAAGTATTAACAAAGTTGATGAAATAATTCACTGTATTACACATTTGATGTTAAGAGTGATGTTCTAAAAGAAAGGGAATTCATTATCAATAAATTAATTTTTCTACGTTTTTTAAACATAAATATTTATTTATACGTTAAAACAGTGATAAACAGTGTTTTATTTCTGAAAATGATCCATTCGGGAAGGTAAAATGGCAAACATTTGTCTGCTTATTTAAATATCTGTAAAAACTTTCTTAAAGCAGAAAGGTTGGTTGAGTTTTGCTGGATTGAAAACAATAATGAAGAACCAATATTGAACAAACCTATGAAGTCAAGAAATGTGAAAGATGTTAGAAAATGTAGGTAAAATCCTCAGATCATATTAATTCTATTTCTTAAAATGTGTTGGCATTGTACTTTCCTCATATTGAGGAGTGTAAACATAAATTATAAATCTATTCTAATGATAGTTTAAAATATGGGCACTATGTAGAAAAATATATATTTTAGAAGTTAGATTTTTCCACATGTAAACATCTCTATTCGTACTCTCCAGTGAACCACTTCTTCATTAAAAGATCTAGGTGCAAGATGTTGAAGAAATTTGTTTGTTCATTGAAATTCTAAGAGTGTAATACATATGGAAAGAGGCACACATTGTTTTCAAAAAAATTTAAATTGTATTTCTTAGTAATAGCATAAGGAATAGCAATATCATTTGTGCAATATTTGATGAGAAAACTACAGAAATAATGAAATAAATATAACCATTAGAAGTCATTCAGATTGTGATGTCTTTCAAATCAACACAAAGAAAAGCAGTTTAGTAATATAAGAAAGAGATTCAGTAATGTGAGAAAAAATTATCAATTAATTCCAATTGTTAACAGTATTTTCAATATAATGAAACCTAAAAACTTCATTGGAACAATTTTAATTTCATTTGTGACCTTTATAGATCTTCTAACAATTGATTTTTGTTCTCAGTTTTAAAGACCAACAGTTTTTTTCTGTATAAATATGCCAACATTATTGAGATATGGTGTCTTGATTACATTAAAAAACAAAAAAACAAAAAATCCCTTTCGACTATTTTCAGCATTCATATGTATATATTTTTTTTTATTGTCAAAATAATGTCTTTTACAATGCCAATAATGCAGACAATGCAATGAAACAAAGTAAATGCTATTAAAAAAATATTTTATTGTGTTTTTGAATATTTTGACTTAAAATAATTTTCAACAGTTATTTAAAGTTTTTAAGTTTATAAGATATGAAGTTCTAAACTTCATTCATCAGAACTCATTCATATATTCTGTTCAAAGATTTTAACTCACAGCAGAAAGATCCTGTAGATACACATTGTATAAAACTAAAAATAATCAGCACAGCAAAACATATAAGTATTAACTAATGACTGCACAATTGTAACCTTAAAAGAACTGTTACTTCATGCTAATCAAAGCCTGCTTCATTGCAGTGAATGGTTCTCGTAATATTGTAGATTTATATCTGCAATATGAATAAGAGTGACTTCTATTCAGCTATGGGAAGTTTATTCATATTTAGTAACTAAAGAGCGTACCATTATTAAATAAAATTGTTCTCATTTACATATTCTAACATTTTAAAAAAGCTTTCCAAGATAAAATCTTGTAATTTTAAAGTACTATGAAGACGTTTGTAAAATTGCAAAATCCTTTTTGAAAGACTGCATCAGTAATTTAAACCAAGGCTCAGAATCATTACAGCTCTTAACACATAAATATAAGTTATCTTTTGATACAATTAGGACCAAGTATGAAAAGTGCATTAAATATTTGATTTGGTTTGAAAATCTTTTTGCTGCTAGATAACAATAAATGGTGTTCAGGATACATAACACAAGCATGAATGACAGTGGCTCTTTTGCCATGCTAAAATGACATCAACAGTGATCAAAGTGGGTGTACACTAATTAATTTTGGGTTACCTGGAATATTATTTTTAAAGTGTGCTTTTACTTGTGTGAGCTCTGAACTTCATACTGATCTTACAAGCTATTTTTTTATGTTTAAAGATGATTCTAGACAGGTTCTGGTGAATTATCTTTGAATTTTCTCAAAAAGTGTCAATACTATAGAAAATTTATAATTGCAGAAGCGATTCCTTTCCATGTAACATATCTTCTCAATATTTCAATCAAAATGGTATTGCAACTGATGACAAAGAGGGTATGGAAGTCAAAAAGCCATTTGTTTAGTCACAGAGAAAATATTTTTTGCGGGAAATCCTACTTGTAAGTTTAACTCACAAAATAGACTAATTAATTTTATCAGAATATTCTAATTTTTTTTAACAAAAATAAAATAAACACACACTGGAGAATGTACAATCTATTTTCACCATTTCTTGACATATGAAGTACCATTAACTTGGCCTTTTCGAGAAATATTTTTAGTGAGAGAGAATTATCTGTTATGTACTTTAAGTTTTGTTACTTTCTTAATACTCAATCTTCACAATTCATGTAAGAATTGTTAAAATTCACAATATAATTTGTTCCGAGTAATTAAAGTCCATAACAAAACATGTAAGAAACAAATTAATGAATTTTGATGCCTTTAATATTATTAAAAAACCTTGGTTTAAACTAAATAAAATTAATCATATTTATTCAACAGCTCACTTTGAAAATTAATATATAAATTTTTGTAAGCATTGTATTAAGAATTTATTGTTATAGTCAGTGATGCACACATTTCATCTTTGAGGTCTTTGAAATTGTAATATAACTAATGTGCAATACTTAATAACTTATTAAGATTTAAACTTGCATTTCAAAATAGAGAAATTGTCATTTATTTTGAGAATAAGGTCTTCTGTCTTATAAAATGTTGATGCTGCAGAAAAAAATTATATTTGTTATCTCCAAGAAAATTTTTACAAAAGATTTTACTTTTCCTTGCTATTTTTATTAATATTCTGGTTTAATATCTGCTTTCAAAAAATCAGATGAGCACTAGCACTACATAGGTTTCTCATTGTCACATGCCTAGTGTCATCTGATGACTACATCATTTTGAAGGAGAAGTGAAGTTTCTCATATTCCACAGTGAAAAAATTTGTTGTTTCTCATGTGGTGGGAACATTTATAATGAAAGACAATTTCAAAAGTGAATATGTCTGTGTTAGTTAACAAGTAGTAACTGAATTACAAAGATGAAATCTGCAATGCAGAAATCCATTATTAGGATGAAGGGAAAACAAAATCCAAAATACACCATTAAAATAATGGTATTTTAATGAAGTGTTTCCCCTCATAGAATAAATCCAGTTAAAAAAATAAATGAAGGTAGTAAAAATCAGCTGCATTCCAATAAAAAAAGAAAAGAGTTATGGACTGTTTAATAAAACATTGCAGCATCAATGTTTGCAGAAAAATTCAACTTTTTTCTATGATTCTATCTGCAGTACAAAAAAAGTAGAATTAGGCTCTCCAGTATACTAATGACCAGCTACAATAAGTAATTTATTTCAGAGCAGATTTTTGAATTTATGTATAGACACAGTATTGTAAAGACAATAAATTTTGAGGAGATATTCATATTAAAAAATGCTCATTACTTAATTACAATTTAAAAATAGGAAGTACAATCTGAGTCTGTTTTTCGCAACTTTCATATACAAAACATGCTCTTTTGTACTTTGATGAATCATTTTTATTTTCCTCAATGTTTTAAACATTGTTTCCATAAGTTTTTCAGATAACTACTGCACTGGAAAATATATTTTATTACAATCTTTTTTTTTCTTCCTCCATATTGGCCTGGTAATTCAATCTCTTGTTCATTTAGTTTCATTACTTTTGAAAATCCTTTCAGTTCCTTAAAATTCATTAGTACGAGTTATGGAGTTCCACAAAACAGAGTGGTTTTAAATTAATGAATAAGGCAATTAATTAGCATATTCAAGTTCCCAATACAATCTATGAATGTAAAAATCTTCCTTTATTTTTCAATTATTTTCTATATTATTTATCTCATTACTATTCCGTAATTAATAAGTAAATCCATAAAACAATCTCTGTTGAAGATATTTTGCCATGTTTCTGGCCCCTTACTTTTAAATATACGATCACATAATTTCAAAGAAGAAAATTGACTATTTATCAATAAAAAACTCATATTTCTTGAGAATAATATCTGTAAACATTAGTAAACTAATTTATATTTAATTTTGTGATATTCCTTGAATATCCTTTCCAAGGAGTGTATGTAGGGAAGGGAGAAGCATTTTTACAGATCGACTGAGAAATAAGAAATATGGAAATGAAGCTCATGGAATCGGGGTAAAGTAGAAGTTATAGAATAGTAGAAAAGCAGAATTTTTGCCTTAGAACCAATTTGTTACTTTGAAATTTGTAAAGAAATATGAGACTTAGTTATTGTTTCCATTTCTAAAGAAAATCAGCCAATTATTCCACAACAATCATCTTAAATGATGACACTCATTTTCACAATATTTTTTAAAATAATTAAAACAGAAGAATTAATTAGATGAAATGTTTATTAAACACTGTAATGGTAAATCTTTATCCTTGTAGGTCACTCAGTGACATCAATAACTTTGAATGTAATATTTACAGCATGAAACATTGTCAGTCTGTACATTTATTTGCTTTTTAGAAAGGACCCGTCGAATACAAACATATTTTATTCCACTTCATGAAACATGTTAAGGTGGAGGATGAGTAATAGGAAAACTTGGTCAATTATATAATACATGGTTCTACTTTTCTCACAATGAACTAAACTCCCCATTATTGAATATTATTATTGTCTTTAAAAACCCTCAAATCAGTTGCATGAAGCATACTACTACTTCCTTTAAAAAGTGCTTTCAATTACATACTGTGAATGTCAAAAGTAATTCACATAGGTGAATGACTTATTAAATTCCATGATATGTCAATTCAGACAATCTAATGTGAAAGATAATATACAGACTCCTTTATGACAGAAAGACTACCACCCTTATCATCTTCCGTTTCTGACGCTTGGACCAAGGGTGCAATGTCAAGTCATAGGGTAATGATGCAGTCACCAAAGCATATGTGTCGTGGCAAATTTGAAGTCCAGCAAATGTGCAGAGAAAGAGTACAGACAGATACAATTTTGATTTCTCATAAGACACCGTTACTGGCCCTAGCAAAGGTTTGGGATCTACAAGAAAGGATTACTCTCCTTTATTAAAACTTATTCAGAAATGTCAGAGTATGAATACTAAACACTGTGTTTATTTTCTTTCACCTTCTTAACAAAGATACGTGATAATTCATTTTAGTAGCAACTAAATACCCTGAGTTTAAAAAAAATCTGTAACGTACATCTGAATAAGGTCCTTCTGATGTAAAAATCAGGCCATGATTGTCATTCAGTTTCTGATCCTATAACTATTCTTCTTACAAAGGCACATATGGACTTCTAATTTGTTGATTGGTAGTCAAATATATGGAGTCTAAAACTGACCATAGCTGATGTAATCTGTAGAATATCATACATGTCTGATTTAATTTTGATAGCTAAGAGGATTCCTGTAACACCGTAGCAATAATTTTATATGTACTCACTAAAGTAAAACACTTGTAGTAATAATTATTCAATATAATACTTAATTAAGATGGGTAAATGGAAAATGTCAAAAATGAAACTAAATAAGACCCCCCCCCTCCATATTTTTATGACTACATAAAAATTATATTTGCAAAAATAAACTCATATGTTTCATTGTTCAGAGGTCTCAGATTATCGGGTCAAAGGGAAAATAATTCTTTACAAACATTACTTTTTGGTTTGGAGTTGTGTTAAAAATAATCCAAGACAAAAATTAATAGAAAAGAACAGTTTTCCTCAATGAATATAACTCATCCTTTACAATGAAATTAATATGAAGTATTATTTTCCCTGTTTTACAAGAAATTAATAGATATTCAGCTAAGAAAAGTTGTTTGGTAACTTATCGGATTTTACCACTAGCAGCATTTTTCATTTACAATGAGAGTTATGTAGTGTGCATTTGAGTTATTTTATAAACATATATTAATGATAATATATATACCAGCATACAATAAACTGTTCTGATTATTATATGAAATAAGGCAAGAAAATTTGCTTACACTTAATTTATACATATGCTAATAATATATGTACAATGAACTCTGCTGGTCAGAGTTGAAGGAAATAAAATCAATTTTAATATATTCCAATTAAATTTTTAATGTGTCTAGTTCAAGAATGAATATAAGACTTTTTTAAATGTACTCTCTTTCAGAACCAGCCTCCTGCTCATAAAATACAGAATATTTCAACTAAAACTTTTTTATAAAACGGATTATTGTTCAGAACTTTTGTATCAAGCAAATAATCTTAAGTATGAACTGTGTAACAACAGTCAAATTATTAGAAAAAACATGCATTTTCTTTCAGTACATTTTCATATGGCTTCTCTAAGATGGTTAAAAATCAAGACCAATTGTCAAACAGTTCAGGAGTAATGAAAATTAAATAGAATGTTGCAAATATCAACTGATGCAATGAATTTCATTTCATTTATCACTGATCATAAGATGATTAAAATCTTCTATGTAAAGAAATGAAAATAAAGGAACCACATTGAACCAATTTTCAGGAGCCACTGCCTCTCATTTGACATTTCACTTGTGCATTATCAAGTCTATGCCTCACGTAAACACACAACTAGAGATTCTACAGAATGGCACAGACTTTAGTTTTCTAATCCCTTTACTCTGTTAGCATTTCGATATTGCATAACCCCTCTTTCAGCCGAAACCTATCAGCACTTAAAAGGCAGTCTCTCAAATTTTCGGCCTCATAATACTTGAATTGAAATATGACTTTAAGAATATCGTCAAAGTGTAAAGTATTGTCCTGTTTCCAACTTTGTATTGAAAAATTTTGAGCTGTTCTTGAGAAAATGTTGTTTGAGCATTTCTGAAAATGCACAATTTTGAGCTCAATTCCATGGAAAAATTTTGAGTTTTAGATAAACTTCTTAAGAAATCATTTGAAGCATTTGTACTCACAAATGCAATAATGCATGAAAACCCTGATAATGTAAATATTAACACTGTGAAAAATTATTTAGCAAAAACATAAAATCTATGTAATTTTTGAAGAAGAAAAGAAGACAATGACACGCTTTTAAGCCATGTTATTCAATGCATTAGACACTATCTGTACAAAACATTTAAAGAAAAAATTTAAGCTGTTTTTGAAAAAAAGTGTATTTTTAATAATGCCCATGTTTCACTCAAAATGGTATAAAAACTATTAATATTTTCAAAAATATATTAATTTTATTAATTAAAGAATTAATTAAAAATAACAAATTTCAATTGAAGAAAATATCTCTATCTACAATAAGTAATTGTATGTGGGGATCCAAAAACTTTTAAACTTTTTGAAAATTTAGGGTTAACAGAGAAAATTGAACCTACACCATCTTTATGAGTGTATTTCACTCTATTTGTATCATAAATTTAAAGAAAAGGTTTGGAATCATTTTTGATAAAATTTTGAGCATGTCTCACAGGGCTCATGTTAAGTACCTCTCAACTTCAATGAATTCTTTTCAAAACTGCAGGTCTTTGAGTCAAGTCAAATTGACCATGCAGAATTAAATTTGGCAAAATTCTTGCAAAATTCTCACACAAAGGAGAGGCACATGAACTTTTGAAAAACATACTTTTTCAGTATCAAGGGAATATGTGTATTTCTGGTAAAACCTTGAAATCAATTTTTTACATCATTGGTTAACTTTCTTTATACATATATTACTCAATATACATGAATGTATATGACAAAGAAAAAAACGGAGAATAAGTTATGGCTAAAAGAAGATGCATCATGAGAGAGGGATATGGATCTGGGGGAGATTAAAGAGCAAACCTGCTTCACGAGTTAGATTCACACCACAGTGCTCTAGAAAATGTTAATTTAAGCAAATTGACCACTAAATTATGTTCATTATGTTATTCATTCAGAATTCTTTCCAAATTAGACCATCTCAGTCATTCTTAAACAAGTTGTTGGATTTATGATGTCAAGAATGGTACATCTACACGAAATTCACCTAGTTTCACTACCCGAAATCCACCCAATATCACTCAGTTAAACCATCGATCATGGTGGTTGTGTTCTAGAAGTAAAACTCATTTTCCAGTTCTGTCTTCTGACAAACCATCAAACTTTTCTTTCAAGGAATATTATGTTATTTATTAAAAATATTTATGTATCATAAACAAAACTTCCTCTACTAAGTTAAACTTACTGACACAGAATTTACGTAATATGGTGATGGCAATGGTGAAACGGTTAGCATATCAGTTATACCCAAGTTCCTGGGTTCAAACTCGATCATATCAGTGGATTTTTAAGGGCGAAAAAATCCTTCGGAGGGGAAGTAAAACTAGCTGTCCATGTTACAAGATTTACTGCATGTAAAAGATCCTCAATGAAGCCTCTGAGCTAAATCCAAATCACCTGTTTCGTTGCCCAAGAAATACCTCCTTTCCCCACTAGTTGGTGAAAGGAGCGTAATGAAATTTGCGAGGTCAGACAGAAGAGCAGGCGTCATGGCTTGGGTCTCACCACATAAAATAATTCATCAATTCAATTCAATAATATGAATGACTGTATTCTTTGTGAAGATTTCTCATATTTGCATTACTCAATTAGTCTTCCTGAGAAAAATGAAAATCAGACATAGATTTCAGTTCAAGATTTTAGTTCTACTTTAGTAGATGAGTATCATAAATGCAGTAAAAAGTAACCTTAATTATTAATTTGATAACTCATCAATGAAATGGTTCATCTTACAAATAATAAAAACTATTTTGTACAGTATGAAATTTATTTCTGTGTAGAGATTACATCACAATATAACCAATAAAGATATATTTATATATATCTACTCTTACATCCACGATGCAAGAGAATACTTCTTTTTACAAATAGAGATTACCATTACATGGTTATATGGTATAAATAATGGCAACAGGTTCCAAAAAATAAACAGGTTTATTTATTGCATCGTGCATTTTCTATATTGATCAAACAGCATGGACAAAATGAAGGTCACTGCATACCATACCAATACACTGGTGAGTTTTCAGTCTATTTGTGAGAGTAACAGTAATATGTAAAAATCTCTGTTCACCAAAAGAACATACAAAATAATGAAACTCAAGCTGTGACTGCAGCTACATTCTACAACCACAAGCAACGAGTTCTACTGGGTAAGTCATATATCCAAGATTCCCAAAGTGCAACACTTGTGTAACGATTTGATATTATCTAACACAGGCCACTATACATATTTGATTTGACATTCACAATTCCAAGTTTCCAAATGGCTATAAATATAATTAACTCATTTGGTAAAATGAAGTCCTAGTGGTACTTCATCTTATTAAATTAAGGTGTGCCAATTAAAAGTAAACTTAGGGAACCTCAGTTATACACACTTAAATTATTCTTGTGAATATTTACACAGGTCAAGTCTTCAAGGCATGATCACAAACCTTTCGTTTCAGTTGGAGTCACTTCATCAATCATTTTGCAACTGTAGTTTAGGCTATACAACAGACATGTTAGTTGCAATAAGGGAAAAGACTACAGTCCTACTGTATTCTTCATATTTCATAGAAAGAAATAAAAAACAAAAGAAAGCATTCAGCTTTCGTCTCCACCTCATAGTTTTGATGGACGTTATAAATTTTCATTTCATTAGCAAGGAAGTTCAATATTAAATATGAAATAAGGCTTTGAAAAGTCAATATTATTTCCACATACTTTAATCATAAAAAATAAAGCTACCAGATACTGAGAATTAAAAAAGTGTTGCTTTTCCTCTTGCGAATAACATACATCAAATGCATTCTGTATACACTACATTTATGAACTTGATACCTTGAAACAACAAACAGAATTGGTCAGTAACCATATTGCCAACGTTCTGTATTCAGTTACTTAATAAATTCTGAAGTGCTCCAGGAATTTTATTGTACATTTTTAATCACTGTTATAGAGCCGTTTTAACATGAATAATAAATTATTAAAAGAAAGATATAGAAGAAATACATAGTTGTGAGAAGAAAGCAGCAAACTTTCTTTTGTCAACAACTTCATCAAATCAAACATAACACATAACATATGTAAAAGATCTCAACACTGCAACAATCTTAAAATGAAATCTTTACAAAACATGTTGATATGCGGTGTAAAATATCCAATATTTCTGAACATTGGTACTATTTAAAATACTTACCTTAAAATACACAAGTTTTCTTGAATAATCACAAAATGAAAGATGTTCAAATAATGATGTTGCATGCTATGACAGCAGCAGTTTAAAATTAATTGAAAATAATTTCAAATCCTTCAAGAAAACACATTGTCCAAATTATTTAAACTAGTTATCTTTTGAAATATACAATATCCTTTGAAGTTGATTATAATGCATACATTTCAGAATACATAATGTAACATGTTCAGAATTTCATTGTTATATAATTTTGTTACTGTCAAATATTTTACATTTTTGTTGATTTGTGAATCGATTTAAACTTAATAGATTTGTTTGCTTTTCCCCAACACCTTAGTCATTGAAATGCAAAACAGATATAAGGCCTTGCATTAAAGGTTAACTACAGTTGAGAAAAGTCACGAAGGCACTGGAGATAGCAAAACCATCAGTCAAATGGAACTCAGTTGCAGTTTTGAGGACATACTTATACCAGGCTTTCTCATAATTGTTTCTTCAAACTGTAGCTTATAACTTTTAGTACAGGCCTGTAATATAAAATTCTACTTAATCTCTCCTTAACAAGTCATTTCTCAATACTAAAGACACATTCTTTCAATTTTCAAACAATGTGAACACAGTTAATGTTACGCTTGATCTTATGATACAAAATGCAAGGAGCAATATCTATGAAGAAAATTCTATTAATTGTATATTATAGAAATTATAGAAAACAAATTTATCCAGCATGACCAAACAATAAGGCTCAATTTAAAAACCACAAATCCACTACAAATAATCTTCAAACTGTGTGGGAGTATTTTCAAGTTCTTAAATTTCAGAATATGGTAATATTAATTTCATAAAAAAATTACAGAAAGATGTAGATTAGAGCTTGCCTGTATTCTGAAATGAAATGTGGACTTGAGGAGAATATTGTAGATTAAATTTATTTTATCATGATTTTTGAAAGAATATAAAGTAACAATGAAGAAAAAATAAACTAATTAATAATTTAAAAACAAAGCAACCGTGATATTTAAGTACCTCAATCCTGTCATGAAAATGGAATGATATTTCAACATCAAAAACTAATTTTTTTTTATTTTATAAATATTAAAGAAATTTTCTACATCATCAATGGTGAAATTCAATACAGTCTCAAGAACATAGAAGAGATATTATTTTAATTTTTAATATGATGCAAATGAACATCACTTCTTTTATCACAGTTAAAATTACTTTCGAGTGTTTTCTGATTCCTGAGCAATAACCTTTTCATGGCACAAATAAGTTATGATATAGAAGACCAACACATATTCCATTAAAAAGGCAATTTGCAACAAAAATCACAGAGAGAAAAAAATTCTCTGCCAACTGTAACTTGCAATACTCCCAATTTACTACATTTTCCCTGGTTACATTAATAAAAAATCTTGCAATGAAAGTTTATGAAATATTTTTTTAAAGTTAATTGATTTTTCATTTAACTTACATCATTACTGTTTTGTTTCAGAAATCAAATAATCCTCACCCAACAGCAAGCCATTAACATGATTGTAACGTAAAAATTATGTATTTTCCTATTTAGTCAGAATCAATGAACTTAAATAAAAAGTTTGGCGTTCACAAAGAATACATATAAATTATACACCTATTTTATATTTCAGAAATTGAGGAGACAGTTGCACGTTTCCTTGCAACCTTTTATTCCTCAACAGTCAATGATAACATAAAATAACTTAATTGTTTTGTTTGTTACTTAATTTTTTAATAACTTAATTTCTTTTGTAATTTTCTCAAAGCATTTTTTTTATTATTACAATTTCTTCATATAACCAAAAGAAATATTTTTTCAATGTCTTATTGTAATTTTTCTCACTTCTTTGGTTTATACTTTGAGTACAATAAAAAATTATTTGCAATTTTCACTATTAATGATGAAGAACATAAATTATTTCATACACATTCAATGCAAGAGCATATTTGGCATTGTTAACTCACAGTAATCTCATTATTGTTCAATACTTAGCCAAATTCTTTCTATCTTACCATCTCCACTACCTGGAGCTAGCACAGAAAAGTAAAAATACCTCTAACCTAATTTATGCTAAGATCATTTTGCTTAGAGCATGTAATCAACTTGTTACTGTTAATTGGAATGCATGCTAGAAATTTACATCAACCCATAAAAAAGAATGACAATACTTGATCCTACAATTTGAAGATATAAAATGCTATTGCAGAGCTAAACTTTTCAATGAATTACAAGATTGCTAATAAAACAAACATGTCCATTTATACTTTCAACAACAATTAGAGGCCATAATAATCCTCACTGCTTTGGCAAATTTCTGAAATGTACTAGGTGCAACAGAGAACTATGTGCTACAGAGATTAATTTTTAAATTGGTTCTGCAACATCATGTAAGTTCTAAAAAATATATATTTCTAAACAACACCAAAAAAAAAAAAAATTAAAATAGAAGCATAATAGAACCAAAAAGAACAAATGCATAGTGCAGGTTACACAGTAATTTTTCAATTCAAAGAAAGATTTTGATACAAAGTGCCAATTAAGATGTAGCATTACTCACTCAGATAATTACAATCAACAGATAACATCCTACAATATTTTGTGACTAGGTCACCTTTTTTTAACTAGTAACACAGCACAAGGCAACAATATTAGAATATTAGAAAATAAACATTTCAACACAAGTAACATCAGTGATTGCTGTTATATTCATAGTCATTAGGGCTCGTTTTTACAAGTTCTGAGTAAACAGTACCTAACACAACCAGTTTTTACAAATATTGCACTGTGTGTCTTAAAACAATTGCTACAAAAAATAGAGCAATGCTTCTTGGTAGCAATGATTTCAAAACACACTGAGATGGTGCACTGCAGTACCCTGCTTTTCAAACATTACAAAAAGACTGAACAGGTGTGCTTGGCAGTTTCAGGCACAAAATTCCCTTATACATCATTAGTGATTATATGATTTAAAATCATATTTAAAAGGAAACAAAGAAAAAGTATAATGAAGTGATAACTAACATTTAAAATAAATGAAGAACAAAAGACAAAATCAAAAAGAAGTGGGAATGAACAGAAATCACTGAAA
The DNA here is from genome assembly GCA_017312745.1 of Gryllus bimaculatus. Lineage (NCBI taxonomy): Eukaryota > Metazoa > Arthropoda > Insecta > Orthoptera > Gryllidae > Gryllus > Gryllus bimaculatus. The sequence goes on from BOPP01000154.1 coordinate 1,966,810, forward strand.
CGAGGGAAGTTTACAACAATAATAATCAATTCTGATTTAATTCATCACAAGACCAAATAAGAATGTCTTAAGAACAAACCGTCATGAAATTCCCAGTCATGTGAAAAATGAAGTTAATTCCACTGGGGTTATTAATGCTCGAGCATATAACTCCAACATTAATTTGATAAGCATTGTCATTAAATCATTTTCATTGAAGATATTAGCAAGGAGGAAGTCACATGAGAAATATTAAATATTCTTTAAGTTGCAGATAGTAGGTCAGATAAATACTTCACTTCTGCATGTCTGTTGACATCCATCTTCCAAAATATTTAAATCAATACCATCAATTTCTTAATTAAAATAGAATATTTTATCAAAATTGATTATTACTACACAGCAAACTTTTCTGAGAGTACTATTTCAGTTAACATGACCCAGCCAAGAAATTATTTTTTTTCGATCCAATAACAAAAATAATTTAAATTGGAACTACATCAAATTTTCATTTTGGTATTAACAAAAACAATGCAATAAAAGTAATATGATCATCTTAAAAAAGATGAAATTGGTCCTCAGAGAATGGTAGTAATCATATCAAACTTGTCAAAGGTTGCAGGTTCAAATCTAGCCAGAATCAATCAATTTTTAGAACAAAAATTAGCAACATGCATGCCAGCGATTCTACATCATGTAAAAAGAACATTCCTGAAATGTCAATTCAGCATTTCTGGCTGAAAATTAAATACTCCTTACAATCAAAGCACTACAACAGAGTTCTAGTTCACTGCAGAAAATGCAAAACAAGGACCTGCAGTATCAAGTAGTCAAATCGAACAAGCAAATTGGGAGAAGCAACAACAAACTACTCCAAAAACTAGAGACTGAAACAGAGGCTTCAACTGAAATGCAAACCTACATTTGGGCAGATGATGCCATAAATAACATATAGTATCCAATCCTTTTCACATAATTTGTAACTAGGGCTCCTCCAATCCCTTTCACAATATTTGTGGATAGATTCCTCCTCCACAGAGGTTTCAATGTAGGTCAGTAATGCATTGATCATGATCATCTAGTAGTTTCACATGCCATTCCAGGTCAAGTTTTAGTACAGTCTGCTTTTTGGTATTCTGAATTGAGATTCTCACTGTAGGAAAGCAGTGAGCGATAGATAGATAAGCATTCACTATTCCCATGATATCATGATGACAATTATCTTTTCTTCACATGCAATGCAAGTAGAAAATGAGTTGTTATTGAGGGATGAAAGAAAGAAAAAGAAAAAAGTTTACAAAAAAAGTATGTTTTTTTTTTTAATTCAACAAAATTATTTTTTTAGACAGCCACTAGTAAGAGTGGTTCTTTCTGGCCATGCATGGCATGCTAAAAGTTCAATTTTTAGCACTAGTGCTAAAAGTAAGACAATAGTAAAGTATTCAGATAAATCTGTCAAACGAAACAAACTTTTGTGTGACCGCATCGGCTACTGCTGCCCTTAATGTATCATAAAGTGATTTCTATACTTGAATAAAAATAAAATGAAAGTCAGTAAAGCTGTTTAAAAAATAGTGTATGACACACATGGTCAAAATGATTTTATTTTGCTCGTACGATTGCATCACTCGACCTTGTGTCACTTTTGATTTATTAATTGATTAGTAGTTCAGGGTGTATCAACTGCTAAGGTCGCTAGTCCCATAAGTGTGGTGCTAGTTAATATGGTGGGAGGTGCAGTGATCTTCCCCGCTGGATGGGAAAGTCTCACACCAACCTACCTGTCGACTTGTGGAATTTTCCCCTATCAGGCATTTCCCATCAGCAGAGCACCACCCCAGTCAGGATGAGCTTGAAGCTCCCGACTGGTTTCCTGGTATGTGTAGTGTATGTAAGTGTACGGTTGTGAATTCAGGGTGAGCAGAGGACAAGGAAGAGGAAGGAAAGATCATGTGCGGTCTATGGCCCTATTGTTACGGTTCTGCTCCTGCATTCACCTAGTGTTATAAGGAGAAACCATGGAAAACTACCTATAATAGCCGCCAGATACAAGAATTCTCCTCTAAACAGTGGCTGAATTTGATCTAGCTAGTTTTGAAAATCTTGCCACCATCCGGACTCGAAGTCTACGACCTCCCAGTCAGAGAAACTGCAGAGACATCAGTTGATACCCTGAGCCACCTAAGTCGGTCCTTATGTTGCAACCATTCTTTCTCACAAAATAAAATGTCACTTTTACGAATCGTATTGTAAATAACTATTTTCACCTCTTAATAAAGGTAAGTAAATAACTAATATCCATTTTTTGTACCTCGTTAAGTGCAGTATATCATTTGTAGCTGATCATTTTATTAAGTAGTTCACATTAATTTCACAGGTAACAGACCTACATGTTACTAAGTAAGGCATCATGACTAAATGGTCTTCTCTCCTGTCAAATGCAAAGTGAAATGTACTAGCTTATCATTATGGAAATTTTTGAACAACATTCGAATTATATGTTTCTTCTGAAGAATTTATGTTCTATGTATCACCTTTTAATCAGATCACTAATATGAATCACATCAAATCACATCATCAAGAAAAATAATGACAAATGAATGTAAAACACATAGAATTCCAACACAATAGAGGCATCTCTGGACTTCGGACCGTTAACTTTAGCAAGCCCAGTGAATAAAGAAATAAGAGACAATAATTTTATCCTTTAAATCTAAGTACCTATCTTGTGATGTAGGGAAACGAAAAGATTTAAACACTGGAACACATGGAAATTTCCAATAATAATATTATTGGAAATGGCGTACAACAATGTCAGCAACGAAGAAATACAATGACACAGTCTCAATAACTTGATTTCCTTAATATCTCAAATTCCTATTGTTCCTTTTACAAGATTTACCTCTACAAGTCGAATATTACGAAAAAACCTCGGTAACTCCTTATGTTTTTGCTGTTATTTAAATTTACTGTCAAAATTGACTGTCTACAACTCATGACTGCCTTTCTAAAGAGCACAGCTGACTTGGGTAGCGTATCGGACTGTTATACTCAAGTTCGCGGATTCAAACCCAAAGATTTTTAAAGGCAAAAAAAGCCTTCCTTCAGAGAGGAAATAAAGCCGGCTATCCCATGTTAGTCGATTTACTGAATGTAAAAGATCCTCAAGCCTAAATGAAGTCTCTGAGCTAAATTCAAATTGCCTGCTTCATTGCCCAAGAAATACCTTTCTCCATTCAATTCAATTCAAAACTGTTTTGAAAGTCCTACCCAATGTGACATAAATGTTTAAAAGAGAGCACAGTACAGTGTCAAATTCCCAAGTCACTTCCAAAGGTTACCCAAACTTGAAGCATAATTAAAATTTCTCACAAGCCTCCAAAACAAAAGAAATTATTTGTCAGTGTAATAGTGCACAGACAAATAATTTCTTTTGCTTTTAATAATTTTATGAATACTTTAAAAATTGTTTCTTACCTAATGATTATTCATACATTAATCTTATTTAATTATATTTATTTGTAGCTAGAAACATTCAGCAGAAAACAATGTCGATAAATTTCATTTTAATTATTTGAATAGTTTAATTCTCCTCAGTAATTTCCAGCTCATTAAATCAGAATATTAGGTAATTTGGAACACCCCCATCCTTCAGATTTAAGATATCACAATTCTACTCATACGTATCAAGACACCACATGGAATGAGAAAGAATGGCACAAAAACAATTAAATAATAAAGCACAAAAATAATTAAGAATTGAACAAATTAAGTTTTCAAAATCACAGGAGAAAATATAGGATCATATGGATAGAAAGTATGGAGAACAGTAATGGCTAAGAATGTGTAGAACAACTTCAGACTGAGGTGATGTTCAAAGACAAAAATAGAATCAATAAACTAATATCAGAAACAAGACAAAGGCTTAAAAATGCAAGCTAGAAAACCAAGTAAATGATGAGCTTTGAGGGAAAGAAGCAATTTACAAATTGGGAAATAAGTACAGTGACGCCCCAATACATTATGATTCAAAGTAATACTATCACGTTATAGCACTAAGTGTTAAAGCAAATTGCATTAAAATAACAACCAGCACTAATGACTGACTAGGCCTATTGAAACTTCTACGAGAGCAAAGTAGCAAAAATAATTAGCCTTGGAGCCAAAGTCTCATAAAAAACATAATAATAGTAATATTAATAATAATAATAATAATAATAATAATGATAATAATAATAATAATAATAATAATAATAATAATAATAATAATAATAATAATAATATTTCATTGGCTGTCATGTTTGAAGTTTAAAACTTAAAATGATTTAATGGCTCTGAATATATGGCAAGTATCAGTAAATACACAGAAGCAAAGTATCTTCAATGTTAAAAAATCAATTAAAATAATTTGAATTTGAGAATTTGTTAAAAATAATAAATATTTATTCAATGGGAAGGTTTTGTTTTAAAATCTACACACACAAAATGAATAATAATGGTTGAAATTTTTAAAAAGATAAAGAAAATATCGAATTCTAAAAACATGAGAAAAGAAGAAAGAAAAAACAACAAAAACACATACACGAAGAATTATGAAATTGGCAAGTAAATCTCTTGGAAACTATTCAGTGCATTTAATTTGAACATTATATAATTTTTGTAGATACATTATTTAAATACTTTCTCAATTCTTTTGACTGAAGAGCTTTGAATGCTGTGCACTTAATATTGTCAAAGTTAAGCAATGTTTTTTAAATGTGTGTAATGAGAACATTTCTTTTAATTGTTAAGTCTTCAATCATTCTCAAAATGTTCAGAAAATAGGAGATCAAGAAAAGGAGATGTATTGCAATTAATATAGATTTAAAATTTGTAGTAGTTCTGTGGTGTTTGCATGAAAATTACATTTCACATTCGCATCAATAATTACAACCCTCCTGTCATTTGCAAACTGAGCTCTAACTCCTTGTTTGAAGAGTTTCTGTAAAACAACTTTTTTCAAACTTCATTTAATTTTAATGGCAGAAAGCACCAAAGGGGTATAATGTAAAATATTGGTTCCCATTTTAATATCTGTTATTTTAATTAAACAGTTTAATAAGCTTATTAAAACTTTTATAATTTTCGTTTCTTCTTTTTAAAAAAGAGTATTCCACTTTACTACCATTTCCTTTTACATATTTAAAATCAACTACAAATGTACTACTTAGCGAACAACCTTGAATGTCGAGCTTCTCTTATCCATACAGATCCATACAAATGTCAACTGATGCCACAGAATTGGCACCTTATGCATTTGACAAAATCATGTTCAAAGGCCATCGACTTTCACTGACACTAAATGTATGGCAACAGTGAATCAAACAATGGAGGGGTGCTGCAAGCTGCCCAACCACAGTTGATGGAAATGGGAGGGGACTCAGCTGAAGACGCACTGAAGACTTTTTTCTACAAGGTCAGGCGATAATGTGCTCTTATTTTTTTCTTTTAAAAGGAGTTCCTTACATAACACCTTGTGCTTCTGGTTTGTTACAGCAATGTGAATTGAAAACAAAGTTCTCAGAACCTGTTTTGTGTTTAAGAGCAAAATCCATAGCCCAGATACTTTGAGAAGTAGTAATTGGATATATTTCTTGGCGATAAGAATATTTTGAATCTACCTGCATCTCCCTCTGACAACTATTTTCCAAACATGAAGCCAAATGATTATTTTTTTGCATGAGGTTAACTCAAATCAACTTAATGATATGTATTAAACTGTAAACGGTTAGTAGGAAGCACTAGTTTGTAGATAAACTACAAGGAATTCAAATGTCTATGTAATAAAAACTTCACTGTTCTCTTTTTACAAGAATAGACACATTAATTACAATTGCAGATATTATACAGAAGCATTTCAAACGTTTTGTGGGTACATTTCAATATGTTTGTCCAAAAGAAAATACAGTTCTACACTGAAATGGTGAGCAATTCAACTTTCAAAAATAAATAGTAATTCAATATAACAAACTACTAAAATGGTTGTCACAGACTAGAAGAGGTATTTCAAAAATAAAGGTGGAAAATGAATTAAAAAATTCATCAATGATATTAAATAAGAAGTCGTTAATAATACCTTTTTAATTACATTAGTGTACATGGAGTTCCTAGGGTGAATATCAACAGAGTGTTAAGGAAGGACCATACTAAGCAAAAGTATATAACAAGGATACACAGCCAAATAATTACAAAGTCATATTCATGCCTAACCTAAATAAATAACAACTTAAATTAATCAGATTACACAACAGAAAAATAACAACAGAACATAATATCATCAATCTAATTCATTGGGAAATGAGTGGTACATTAAAGAGTATTACCTGTCACTACCAGTAGAAGTTTCAAGATTCTTCAGGTTTTTCAAGAGAGTCGATGAGTTCTTGTATTCTCTTCACACACAGAGTGGAACCACAATGAGCATCTTTGCTGACCTGTACAATAGACAGATATTACTTGTAAGGACATTCAGATCTATGGAAACATAAAAACCTTTCAATACCATACCAATACCAACATAATACCAAAATGTTACCTGAAAAGTTTTTACTAAAAATTATGCAACTTGCACTGTTTCTGGAGAAGGTGGGTGGGGGAAATATTTCTAACATAACTGAAGGCTTGAAATAAAGAAGGATGTAGTGTCATTTCATACTTTGAGAAACATGAGTTTATATATGCGTAAAACCTATTGACACATGCAAGTCCTGCCATTTATAATAACCGTAACACCATCAAGAAGTGCATCTGGACTTTGGTTCTTATTTATATTATAGCGTTTGATTCATTCATCATTATTCTAGTAAAAATGTAAATTTAACAGAAATGACACTTGTATCATGTTTTATTTTAAGTCTTCAATTCTTGAACAACTATTTTAATTCTTCCACTAAATTATTATTAGTATTGGAATTTTGAGATCAGCCAAATGTGGTGCATAAAAGCACAGGTCGGTCCGATAGTTATCAGAGATCTGGGATTTGTTCTGCAAACTTTGTGAAAGACCTGACTAAACTCCCAGGTCATTCAAAAGACTGAAGTGTGACACATTGCTTTATTGGGAATAGCCCACATTTTGCACAAAGAATTGTAGAGGCACTGAGAGTCCATACATCTGCTCCTTAGGAAGCAGATTGCATCTCAGAGTAGATTTTATAACCAACCGACTCATAACATAGCCGTGAATTAAAGGAGAAAATATAATAATAATCATGAGTAATCCATTATCATTGGCATCTCTCTACATTGGAAATATAACACATACAACAAAAACCTGAAATTTTAAAAGAAACATCACATTTTCTCTACATAATTCTTGCCTTTTATAACCTGCATCACATTAATACACATCATTTCCTTCTGGCTGGGAAATGTCGCATATTGAATTCCTATTTGTTCTGCCTACCTGACACAAGACATGTTCTTATTTTTTCTGTATTTTTTCAAAATTTAGGCACCTTGATGTAAGTAGAGAGAAAAAGTATGTTTCACAATCACTATGCTTTACACTATGCAAACTAAACAGACTACACAAGTAAATACATTAAATATATATTACAATAAAATGTACAACAGATTTTCTCAATTTATGTAAAAAAAATTTTTATACAAAGAATGACATGTCATTTACAAATGTAAGCATACCAAGCTCTTAGAACTGTAAATCACTCAGTAGCATCTTACCAGAGCAAAATTCAGGAACCCATGAGGTAATCCTTCCAATATGTCCAAATGAACTGTGTTTCCAAGGCCTTTTAGTTTTTTGGCAAACATTACACAGTCGTCCAAGCAAGGATCCATTTGCACAGACTGAAATAGAAGTACCAAAATGTCACACTGGATTCATTTAAAATACGGGGCACAGAAATACTGAAACATCAATCAAATCAAAGTTGATTTTTTACTGACACTCTTTCAGGTAGAAAAATTGTATTGTGTATTGTATTTATCTAGCATTCATTCTCCATTATGTTTAACAATTCCACTAGGGTTGGTAGTGCTAAATGAAAGGGGTGTCTGAACAAGTGACCATCACGCACTGCCCATAACCAGCAGATCACCTAGTATCTCCACATTTCCATACTGGTGGAACCAGGTATCTGGTGATTGAAAGGGCCTGCAATGAGGTAAAAGCTGTGTCCTCCACATGGGAATGAGAACCACAAATGGTTAAGAAATAGCTGATAGATTTTTTTCCCACCAAAAACAGTGAAATGACTATCTAGAACTACCTAATTAATGATGAAGTTGGTTGCTCATGAAAGGTGATCAATAAGGTTCAAGTTTCCTACACAAAATTCAAGGCAATTTATTCCTCTTGTTAACAGAAATTTATATCTTTATTAGGATGCCCATTCTCATGTCTTGTTGCCATACCTAGAGTTGACAAATTATTTGGAAGATTGGTGATTATTAATTACAATGTTATGAACGATAATGGAGATATGATTGAGAGGCAGGGGAAATGGCAAAACGTTGAGAAAACCTACAATTGAAATGGTACAAATGGTTTGTTGAAATTCGATTAGTTTGGTTTATATTTCTTTTTATAAACTAAGTCGTGTTTGTTTTGAAGAACAATAGTATTATCCTTTTAAATAAATGGCTTAATGAACTAATCTATAGTTGGTATTACATAACCGCTGCAGAATGAGTGCTACATTGTTGAACACATGCCAATCAGCAGCTTTCGACGGGAACAATTTGAATTGAACAATTGAATATAAGTATCTATAAATAAATAAAATTTGAATAGATCATGTTTCCAAAGCATTTTCTCAAACAATCATGTTATCAACTTAAACAATAATACTCACCATAAAATATAGAAATTAATATTAAAATATTAAATAGAAATATGGTCGAGAGTCATGCCATGAAGTATAAAATGACAATTAAAGAAATTCCATACTTGCAAGCATTCAAATATTTAAATAAAAAATGTATTAATTAAATTACAAAGAAAGAAATGATACAATGATTAATTTTAAGCAAGATGGTAATATTATAGTAATAGTAAATTAATTACATCACGATGGAAGGAATTGCTGTACAGGAATTCCTCTATAAGACCAAACTTCGAGCACCGGGTGAGATCCCTCACCATCCTTTCTGTTTCAACAGAATAGGGTGCAGTTTTCCTTATGTTTAAAACCTTTTTGGACCTAGTTGGCTTAATAAATTAAATAGAAAACTAGTCTAAAAACGCCATCCCAAACAGTCATTTTAGTTTTAAAATCTACAGAAATACCAGCCGCATACATGCCAGTGACCTTTAGGTGCACCCGCATCGGTGAGTGCAGATAAAATCTTTCTCACTTGTTTCTTTTACTGAGGAATTAAGATCGTGGTGCATTGAAAGTGTTGGCCTCTTGCTAACAGACATTGCTTAGTAAGTCGGCAGAAGGCGCAGGAGCAGAATCGCTCAAACTAATTTGATATTCCAATGTGATAAGGCACAACTCAAACTCCACAGCATGTTCATGTCATTTGCTTGTGAGACTGTTGTGTATGTACCCTATTGAACAAGGTAGTCCATAGATCAAGGTAGGCTACCATTACGGTAGCATGCTCTGCTGCAGCACCTTACAGGAACTAAAACACGAGCTGCTGCCAAAATACTTAAAAATGTGCGTAGCTGCTGCATAAGTTTGTGGGTCGCAAGCAGACCCTTAATGTTACAAAAGATAGTACGGACATTCACGCTTTCTTCAGGGGTTTCTTATACAAATATATTATTAATAATTGAACATTTAAAAGACACTTTTCCTATTTCTCACAAATTAGCCAATTTGTATGTGTGAAAGTTGGCAAGCCTAACCTGCACCTGTACCTGGGAACATTAGCGCCTCCTAGAGTAGCACCCTTGAACTTTGTCCCTGGTTTTGATGGAGAGTTACAAGGACCTGGGTGGAACTGAAAATGCTCAATAAGTCAGTCTATGTTGGGAGTAGGTAATGGACAAGCACATAAAGCAAAATTAAAAATAATTATGAAAAAACAAGTGGAATCAATTTCAATTTTCCCAAAATAGCTGCCACCCACACATTAATTACAAAAATAAATAAATCTCACCAGTAAATTAATGGGAGGCAACTGCTTGAGAATTTCATCATCTGCCCAATAAGGCGAGAGGAACGGGTCACGTGGAACTGTGAACTGAAACTCCTCTGATGGGCTCCGCTGCATCAGAGTGTCCAACGCAGACATTTCCAGGGGAGGGTCACTGCCATTGCTCAGTTTTCTGTGAAGAAAAACATGACACATTTTAAAGCAACACAAAAATAATGGTTTCACTTGCATGAGAATATACTAGGTATTCTTCATACAGCAAGTCACTAATTGAAAACAGCATCAAACATTTCATCTTTAGATTACAGATCCATCAGAGCTGAAACAGAGTAGAAATCAAATATAAACAATTGAAACTTGAGAAGTGTTTCCCAAAATTAAACTATATTAAATATCTAGAGACATTCTGTTAATGTAAAGATAATTTAAGTTATATTTAAATGTTATATAATACAAATAATGCAATACAAAATGGGAAAAATTTCAATTATGCAAAATTCGACGATAAAAATTATTGCAAATTTCAATAATGTTGGACAAAATAAATAAATAACATGAATGAAGACAACAGTTTAAAAAAAGTTTAATGCTTCTTTAATTTTCAATAAAATTACCTTAGATATGTCAATAAAGTTATGAACATGGAAGATAGTAATGCTTTTTTAGAGCACCTCATAATTCACATTAATAATTTAATTAAGTAGCTCGTACATTCACAACTTTCCAACATACATACATTGTAGACTAAATTGTTTCTCTACAGTGAAGCGCATACTGAAACATATTGCTTCAGCACTTTTGTGTTCAGTCACATATAATTGCATTTAAAAATAAAATTATCACATGAAAGATTGCAAGGTACATATTGCCTATTTTGTTTATGTTCTCTGTAACATGTAAATATAATTTCTATTATCCAAACATTAACAGAATGACTGTAAATATTGTGTATGAAGATTATTTTTAGAAATGGATCTCAAGCAGTGATGAGCACTGTAATCTACTCATGAAATATTTTCTATTGTATTGAATTACTGCCTTGGCATATCAAAAATAAAATAATGAACATTTGGGAATGGCAGTGAGGAATTAGTGATACAAAGGAAGACAAAGCATGTATAGACCATTAACTCGTTAGGATAGTTTAATAATATGTTTTGCGACTTCCAGTTGGAGTCGATAGATTGTGCCTGGTTCTGAAAAAGGGATGCTAAAGGACAGTTTGGAGGGAAAAGGGCAGTTCCAATGAGTCGACCGAGCAGATTGGATGACTGTCTATTTTTCAATTAAAATTAATTTTTATGTTTATTTATGAATTTTTAATCTTTTGCAAAAAATAATACGTAAATGATTCAAATTGGAAAATAACTGATCATATTGAAGACAAAATATACGCAACCCACAATACAAGGATTATTTTCTCATTTTGAAAACAGATTGAATTTAAAGCGATAACACCTCACCTAGGGAACTCCCAGAACAATATGAAGTAATTTTATACTTTGCAATTGAGTAGTAGCATGAAAAAGTGTAAAAGGCATTGAATTTTAATTTAAAAAATGTAAATTTGGGGGCAATTTTACATTGTAAACATAAATTTTGGGAGCACAAAAGCACGGTTTAACTATAATGTGCTCATAACTACATACATGGCACAAACACATTGCATTTTAAAGGACCGTCACTTTATCTGATGGTCTGCGACACATCTACACCATTCTTTCCTTCTGTCACGATTCAGGCTTGATTTGAATGCATATTTTTTGACCAGCAACTTACACATACAATTCAAGTATTTGATTTCCCTGTACTTTCCAGGTTTTCCTTTTTTTCCTCTGAAAATTCTGGAAATTACCCCATCAGCCCCTTTTACTATTTTCCTCTTCCAAAAATTAGAAGACAAGAAAATACACAATTGCACTTGGGAAAACCACAGAAGATGCTGATTAATGAACTCAAAATTATTGCTGCATGCATAACAGAATTAAAAAGGACACATAATAATTAGGAAACATTCAGGACAGACTGAAGCATAGAAACTGCTGACACACACTTAAACAACTGACAAACAACACACAACACACACAAGGGCATATGAGTGTGACTATGTAGTTCCATGTCTAGCAGGAATACATACTACACAAAACTGTTTTGAGTACTCTCTCAATTTTTGCCAATGCCATTTGGCAAATTTTTTTTCCAATATCTATTGTCCTATGAATTATCATTTCCCTGAATCAATAACTTTTGCAAAAACTAACTTAACCTACATCATGAAAAATGTTTATATAACTATTTGTGGTCCAATGTTGGGGAGTTGGAAATTGGAATATTAAATGATGTGAAAAGTAAAGTGAAATTAAGGTGAAAAGTAAAAACAAAAGTTACTTTTTGTAACTACATCTTTTATAACAGTTCTGTATTGTCTGAAAATTTTAGATCATCATGTATCGATAATGAAAATGATGTGTCATAATAAACAGAATTGTTTGTCAAAACATACTTTGCACTGTAGAACACATTACTCAAGCACGTTTTCTACAAATTACAAAATTTCACTCGTACACAATGCAAATTCCACCGTTTTTATACATTCACAGCAAAAACGAATTCCTTTGTTTCACAGCAAAAACAATATCCTATCTTTTGTCTACATAGAACACTCATATACGCCTCACTTACATACCCATTGCTACAATGGCTTCTTTTAGAAGTGAAGAACCTTAGGTAGGCATGCCTACAAAACCCAAATGAAAAAAATACAATTATGCCAAAGTCATTTATACACCTTAAAACAGAGTATTATATCTTCATTACAACCAAAATCATACTTAAATATTTAGGTGCTCTAGGGTTATCATGCACGAATGCCCTACTATAACAAAAATATATAATTTAATAGAATTTAAGTTTAATATTCCATCTGGCTAACTTTTTACTCAAATTCTGTTGACAAAAAGAGTGAAAAGTTAATGAAGATCTCGGAGCTAAAAAAATTATATACAAAATACAGAATTGAAGGGTTGAGAGTTATAAGGGTACTAACTGCGTTTTCACCATTTTACAATACAATGAAAACAAAGTTTGTAAATTCTATATAACTTAATACTTAATAATACATAAGATATTCACTGAAAGAGAAGTCTGATAGGTTTATTAGTTAAATATGTATTTAACAACTACCATTAACTTTATTTTCCTGTTTAAACTATTTATTGTAATCTTGTTTTTTCAGGTTCTTTGAATCCAGGTTCGAATTTTTGGCAGAAAAGTTCTTACTACAGGACCTTGGAAATAAAAAAGTGGATAAATCCAGTTGTTACATTTAGAAAAAATCCTCTTAACACATGGTATAGCCAGAATTCATGTTAAGTGGTCAAAAAATCGAATGATGGCAAAATGTGACTTTCCCACCATCAACAACATTTGTACAACACCAGAGACCAAAGCATTCAGCTGATTTTCTCCAAAACTGATATTCCTCAATCAAACTGGTTGATATTGTGGCACCTTGAATTCAACACCGATATTTTAATTATTGGGAGTACTTTACATGAAATCTCTGGGACATTTTCAAAATAAAAAAAAAAAAAGAAGAAAAAAAGAAAGGCTCCATTGTTTTGATTAAATTTTGTAGTTGAATAGTGTGAAAGATGTTTAAGAGAATGATGCAGATCACATTTTCATTAAAATGTAAGATTTTTCAAAAATTGCAAAAATTCATAATTTTTTTTGGTGTTTTCCTACAACTACAATTATGATGTTAGATATCTTTCCTGTAACAAAATCTGTTCCTTAAATATAGATTTTAAAATAACTTCGTATACAATTTTATGAAATGTGAATACTTTTTGCGTAATTTTGGAAGAAAGTATGGGCAAGAAAGTACATGATGTTTTAGCACCACTAGTTTCATTCTTTAAAAACCTCAATTTTCTCTAATGTTCATATAGTATTCACTGGAGCTTAGGATATGGAAAAATCCATGTCCTCAAAAAATCGCAAAACAAACTGACTAATTATGAAATAAAAAGGTTAAAATTATGGACTTTGAGTAATTACAAATAGATTTTTAAACTTCTGTGTCAAAAAATGTGATGCCTAACTCAGCAAATATAATTGATTTCAATAGTGACAATTTCCTGTTTAATAATAAACACAATCCATGCATCCTCTTGGTTGCAGCAAAGATAATACATCAAAAATCCTACAGAGAGTGCTCGTTATGAGATCACGTAAACAGGTATTCTTTCTTTCTTTCTTTCCTTCTAATATTTTGACACAAGGGAGGTTCAAGATCACTATCACATTTTGGTGTTTGAGATGTAAGATACATGAAAACTAAATGGCAGGCCATATTCTATGTGCAAAATACAATAAGAAAACATGTTTATCTCAATTTTGTCAAAATGTCACATAGTCCCCTTATAATTCCCAACCCTTCAATTAATGTTACCTTCCTATTACAAAAATATATCTATATATTCATTATTTCTTTGAAATTGATGTCTACACCTAATCAAGTTCAATGATATAAACATTTGAATTTCTATTGAAAACAGAACAAAAAAGAATCATTTTTGGTCTGCGAGTTTAAACTACATGGAAGAAGAAATACGTAGCAATCCAAAATGTAATGTGCAAAATAAATTCTAGCATTTCTCACTGAGTAAAAAGCCAAACAACTTAATACTTTAAGAACATAATAATAACGATGATTTTAATTTTTTATTACTTTTTCTCAAACCAATTATCTTATTTTAAAATATCTCACCCCTACGCTCATCCCTAAAACATTTTTCAGGATGATTATAACATGAACATGTTGGATATGTTTTCATCTCTCATTTTCATGACAAATTGAAATACTAAGGTTGTCATAAGTATTTTTCAGTCCACTTATATTTTCTGACTGACAAATAGAGGTATTAAGGTTAAAATTACACTATCTTCATGTCATTTTTTAACATTAAAATATTAACTATTAAACAACTTAATAAAACTACTTATACAACAGACCCAATTGAATATTTGTTTACTATCATTTTTATTTTCTTGAACAGCTAGTACAGAAAAATTTACGTAATGCTTCAAAAAAATTAATGTTGAGATTTTGATGGAAATACATGTTATGAGGATCTGTGATTCACAAAAATTCTTTATCGAAACATCTCTGTCTATATGGTCATCTGTGAACAGCACACTTTACATGAAGTTCCTACAACATTTTAATATTTCTCGAAAACCCGAAACAAATACGAAGGTAGCAAAATAATCTACATCCAACATTGAATACTATCTCTTACTATCATCTCTCTACTAACTTAATATCTTTCACATGCTTCCAATGCTAACACTAACACTAAGTAACAAGAAGATTTTACCTTTTCCCAATTGGTTCGTTTGTGGGTGTTCTCTCAGATGAAGGAGATTTTTGTCCTGTCATGTAGAGAAAGGTACTTGTGACTCCTGATGCAATGTTGCCTGCTGCACGACCTAGCCGCGCGGATAGGCCAAGGTCAACTGGTGGCAACTCAAATAAAACATGTTCATCTGATTCTCCCAGGACAGCTTCATTGGCCTCTCGGAGAACAGGTATTTTCCGACCTTCAGAATCAGTCTCTGTATCCAACACGTATTTCTCCAGAAAGTCGGCAACGTACTTCTCCGACTGTTCATCCTGTGTAATAGCCTTCGGAGTTTCCGCTGTTTCAGTTACTGTTGGCGTGGCTCCACTGCTGGTTCCTTGTCCATCTACGGTGTCAGGTGTTTTCTGCAAATTATTCTTGTAAATTATTAACCATAAACAATGTATATAAATCTTGGGGGGAAAAACAAAACTTTCATTTTTATTCCTAGGAAGATCCGCTGCTTGATTATTATTAATTTTCTACACATATTATGACAACTATTTATAACTTTCTTTGTAATATTTCTTTTAGTGTTTTTGTTATTGCATAATTTGTCTGCGTTTTTAATAAATAAATAATATGTTAATTATTACAGAAGTAAAGCAGATATCACATAGTATTGGAGCCATACAGTCACATATTCAAGTTAATTTTAACATTATTACATTTTTATGTTACTGTTTGATGGTTGTGTTGTTATTAGAAAACAATTAGTGCATTGTGAAATGTTTATCAAAGAATTACGTACCAGAGCCATATCAGACAGTTGCAATGGAAGATCTGCTTCAGGACGTGACTGCAGGCTTGCCAGTGACACTGTTGTGAGTGTGTCTGAACCCAATTCGGACATTGGACTTTTGTGAGCAGCCAGTTCTAAGAGATCACTCTCTGATACCTGCAGTGAAATGCAACAGTTAATTCCACATAAACCTACATATTTCAACTGTATCTATACAGATATTAGGAAATAAGGAAAAGCACTAAAATGTATTGAAATAATTGCAGGCTAATAAATCTGAAGTGTGGAACGTGCGGAAAGTACGAGAAAATTAAGAAACACATATTTTCAAATAAGGCATTTTGAAGGCATTATGATAATCTGACATGTTCTTCCCCTGCTGGAATGTGAGATCCAATACTAAGCTGTACACTGTCTTATGAAATTAATAGTCAAAGTGGAAAAATTTCAAAATATGCATAAGAATTAATGCTGTCACCTTGAAAATTGATACAATTGAAGCAAAATGTTTTAAGATGATATAACCAAGAAGTGCATTGTGTTAATAGATAATGGTTTAAAAGAGGAGTGGCTGCCCTGAAGGAACATGGAAAACCAGAATCAGAAGTGAACATGTCACTGCATACATACTGGAGAAATAGTGTGCATTAAAAGTTATAGTGAGAGATACATCCATTATTTACTTGCACAAATAATAGTGCAATGTAAATAAATATAAATGAAGGACAAATACACTGACTTAGATTGGTTGTATCAGAAAATCACATCACATAATAACAGGCTGTGACTGAAAAGTTTTGATGATAAAACTATATAAATTTACTTGGGTAAAGGTATTCCTATGTAATTGCACATGGACAGATGTGACCCAAGGAGGAAATGAAGATAGGGCTTTACCTATTCTTCGGCGTCAGCACAAGGAGGATATTTTATGGTGAACACAATGCTCCCAAAACTCCAGTAGCCTTTACCCCTAACAAAGAATTGAACACAAAAGCTCGCAGGCTGCTCTGATGACAACATAACAAACATGCCCTCACTGGTGCGAAATACAAACTATTTTTCTTGAAGACGAGAACTTCTGAATTTCTCCAAAAAATCTAAAGAAATGACTGAAGCAGGTGAAGACCCATCACAGGAGATCAAACTCCTGAGAAAGATAGAATGCAAATTACTAAGAAAGTTATGAATGCATGACAGTCTCCAGAGATTGGCATTGCTTCATAAAATCTAGTGGCTGATTTCGTATCTAATACCCCCACTCTACCCGCATTTCTTCAATCCATCGTTTAAGAAAAGTTGCGTGAGTAATACTTGGAAAGTAGAATGAGTCGACTTTAGAGCTGCCTGAATGGAAATCACAAGATAAAAATCCCTATCTATGTCAGTTGGGATTCAAATCTGGGTCCTTCAGGCCAAAAAGCCAGCACTGAACCACTGTGACCCCAAATACAAATTTACTCATATGAAAATCTATATGTACCTAAAATCTCATATGTGGGTCATATGAAAATCTATTGAATAAAATAGACAATGAACAGTATAGTTCAATAGGAAGGGCTCCTGACAAATTACTCCCACTTCACACAAAACCCAGTTTATAAAACTGTGTAATCAATGGATGGACTAAGACTGATTGGCTGATTGATTATTTAGCATTTCCGCACACACAAACTACTATGGTCATTTGTTCTATACATATTGTGCATGTTGTATCCTGGGAGGTGGTGATGGGTGGTGTTTCTCCCCAGCTGGAAAGTGAGGTCCAGTACTGACCTACACATCACCTTCGAGGGTACCTCCTCCCGGAATCTTCCCCTTTAGCCAGAAAAAGCTCCACGATCCCAACTGATGATTGGTCTCCTGATGAAGTGAGAGTGTGTATGTGCATGTGTGTGCATGTGTATATGTGTGCATGTGTATATGTGTGCATGTGCGTATGTGTGCATGCGTGTATGTGTGCATGCGTGTATGCGTGCATGTGCGTAAGTGTGCATGTGCGTAAGTGTGCATGTGCGTAAGTGTGCTTGTGCGTAAGTGTGCATGTGCGTAAGTGTGCATGTGCGTAAGTGTGCATGTGCGTAAGTGTGCATGTGTGCGCAAGCATGTACGCGCAAGCCTGAGCGTGCATGAGTGTTTGCTTGCGTGTAAGAGGGAGGAGGAAATATTACAGGTTCTTGGTTTGTTTGTTAAGAGTTGGTATTAAAAGTAAAAACAACAGAAAACCTAACCAGGTCAGCTGGCTGTAAGAATTACCTCCAGACGGGCAAATATCCATCCATGATAACTAGGGTGCTGTTTGTGTTAATGAATAGCAGATAAAGAATAGGGTTGTAACAACTCCATGCCTACCTCTTCAAAGGACTCCGTCTCAGAGCCTGGCACGTGCCCGTTGGGAGAGCATTTCTTCTTGTGGCCCCCTGCCGTGAGGCTCAGTGTGTTGTCCAGGGTGTTGTTGGACATGGACGAGGCCATTGCTAGGCTGTTCTTGGTGCTTGAGTGGCTGGTGACGGGATCCTTGGTCAGGTCGGTTGCCGTGCTGCTCTCTTCTGCCTCGCTGTTATGAGGTGTCGGGCAAGCATAGGCTGCAAAAACACAAAACACACACCTTAGATTGTGTTCAGAAGAAAAAGAAGGTGCCATTATAAATTTGAACATAATATTTCTGCCCTGTCAATTTTAATTTATTTTATATTTAAATTTTTTAAAGAAATTGTGTTTTTATTTCATGATTTACTTATTGTATATAAAATTCAAATATTAAAAGCCTTAAAAAGGCTGAAAAGTTTTAGACCTAATGAACAAAATTAATGAAAATAATACAATGGGCAAGAGCAATTTCCATTCCTTTTCACCACAAAAATCATTTTGGAAACTAAACCTAAAACTACTCTTCAACGGATCATTAGTTTCTTTTCATGATACACCAAGTTTAAGTGGCTAAAACATTGCAATCATTACCATCCTTGCCAATAAACTAAAAGTTACAGAAAAGAGGTAAGACTTCACCAATGACTGCTTCACAGGGGCTAGTCTAACAGGCATGTGAGACAAGTGCGAACATGCTACCTATCGGTGATTCCCTGACTTGACAGTGACTGAGGTGACTTTACTACCCAGCAGCCCTTAGTGGGTGCTGGAGATATCGGAAGATTACTCCAGGGTAATCCAGGGCTAGGAGACGCAACAAAATAAAATGATAAAATGGAAATGAAAAAGCCAGTGCGAAAAAATTCTCCCACCGACAGGACTCAAACTTAGGACCTCCAGGTCAGAGGGAATGCAGTGACATCAGTTGATGCCCTGAGCCATCCCTCCCGATCGACTGCTAGTGCTACATATGGATATTTTCAGAACTTACTTTCTGGATACGTCTCACACATTTTCAAATCAACCAACCTTTAAGACAACGAATCATGAAACCGAACGGAAGCAAGGGA
>BOPP01000154.1:1988206-2015962 GCA_017312745.1 Gryllus bimaculatus
ATCACAGGTATTAGGTATTATTCCTCAATATTTCATTCACATACTTTATTCTCATACTAATTAGTTTGTAATTTGATTTATTGAAGATAATTCAGTAAGCTTCAGCATGTTCTATTGACTTTCGTAGCCTCTCTATGTCTGTTAAAAATATATATACTCATGTAACGGGAGTAACATGCCAAATTGGTTTCATCAATACTATAGAATATAAATCACATTTCTGTCATTGCGAATATTTAAACATAAAACCTTTTATTATTATTACGTTTCACAAAATAAATGATTCATAAACAAGAGGAAACTCTACATCCAAAAAAATCAAAAGTATTTAAATTTTTATTTTATATGTATTCCATAGAATAGATGAATAATAAAATATTCTTCTTTACTCCAAAATATTTTCAAGAAAAACAGAATGTTTTATGTGATGATAATGTTAATAATTAGTAAATAGATTTTACTGAAGAATGTGACATGTAGCTGAAAATTTGACTTTATTAATATGTACTTTAGTACAGTTTCTCACACAAATACTGGTTGGTAATTCATTGTTTACTAGAATATACTCTTGAAGTACATACATTTGAAAACCACTAATGAATATAGTCACCAGAATTCAATTCAATTCATTAATGCCTGATTTTGCATGGTGAGACTCAGGTCACCAAACCTGCTCTTCTTTCTGACCATGCAAATTTCACTACACTCCTTTCACAATCCAGCAGAGAAAGAATGTATCTCTCAGGTGATCAGAGAGGCGATTTACATTTATCTCAGTGGCTTCTTTTAGGATTTAGGATCTTTTACATGCAGTACATCTACAACATGGGACATCTGTCTTTACTTCCCCTCTGAAGGTAGTCATACAAAGAATGTTTGTGCCCTTAAAATACCCATTGCATCAATCGGGTTTGAACCCGCAAACTCCGGTATAACAGCCTGATACGCAAACCATTACATCACTGATGCCTCTTAGTCAGACACTTACCATTCCTTCCCGGCGGGTAGCACACAGGAGGCGTACCGGCACTGGTCCCAGTCCAATATGGGCTGAAGGGATGGGCACCTGGATCCGCCCACCAACCAACGTTGCCATTTCGAGGGGTTCCGGAGGGATCTGGATCACAATGTTGACTGCGACAGCTGGGCAGATCATTCCTGGCAGACGGCTCATCAGCTCTGCAATCAAATACTCAAACTCATTAAAGCATGCATTTGAGACATATTCAACAATTTAAAATAACAGAATCCAAGTTATTTTTCAACCACCACTAGCAAGGATAAACCACTCTTATTATGTGCCCAATCAGAAACATAATTATGTGCAAAAGATTTGAACATAAGCATGTATCAAAACTCTGGTTGTGAGAATTTTATGAAGAATTCTGTACTGAATGATTTTGTTAAGAAATTGTATTGAATGTGATCTTTAATATTTTGGGCAATTGCCTGTTTAATAAATGACTATTCAACAAACAAATAAACCTTCAAATTCTGAACAAGAATCCCAAAACATGTCAGACCTGCTTGACAAATACGCAATGTGAAAATGCAGACAATATCATTATCCAATGTCATGGATCTATTCGAAAGTGAACTTTTAAGATGTATTATTGCACAATGATGGACATAGAGAGTAAGAGACGAAGACAAGTAAAGAGATCTATAGTGTATACATAAAACTGCAAATAGCTCCACAGTATATACCATGCTGTCTTTATGAGGATATAAGAAAAGGTGTTTTCCTCAACATTTCACACAAAAAAATATGAGTCATCTTATATCTGCAAAGTAAGCCTGCTCAGTTATAATCAGTTTTAACACTGCCTCTCTACGTCACAATAACTTGAACGCTGATGTATCAATAAGCTGCAAAGGCTGTGTGAATCTAATTATATTCATGTCACCCTCAGCAGATTTAGCACCTGCTGATAAAGATAGAACCTCAAATCAAGAGCAATATCACCCTGCCCTATGTCACCTGCAGATGGATGCATATGGATTTTGAAGTTTGCAATTCACAACTCAATCACAGGAATTAAATGACTGTTAAGGAAGCTGAGGTCACAGACAAGTGCACAACAACAGGAAGAAAATGTGATAGCAGAGGGAAACATTCTAAGATGACACCAGATTGAAAACAAAGAAGACAAAAACAAAACACAAAACTTTTAAAGGGAGAGGAGGTGCCAGAAAGTTGGAGGACGATTTAGTGTGGGAGGGGGACCAGAAAGAAAGATGTCAATAGATTAGGCAAAAATATTTAATCTTCTCAAATCTTCTAATTAAAAAATAATGAAAACTCTTCAAAATTATGGCTCTTATATTCAAATATTACCTTTATTAAGATTTAAAGACATATAATAATAACAATAATAAAAAAAAAATGCAGTCCCTACCGTGGCTAGTTTAATGAAGCCAGGATGAAAAGGGCACATAAAGTAAATGGAAATAACCAGATCCGTAACCAACTACTAAAAGCACAATTTGATGGAAGGTGTTCAGGGGGAAAGTAATGAGCAGGGCTTGGATTCTTATGACCTAAAAACTTGTTGAAAATGACCTCTAAAATTACTTAAAATGAGAGGAAAATTACCTCTAAAATTACTTAAAATAAGGATCCAAAAACAATTACTTACAATAAGAAAAATTGCAAAAAAGTGAAGTTGAAATTCTACAATATATTTAAAAGCATGCATGAGTTTTTCCCCAAAGCTTTGAATGCAAAATTTACTTTTGTAGAGCAACAGCTGTTGCCCTGAGTCATATCAGCTGGTCACATTTCTTTGAATTTGATAGACTGAAGAACTGTGGAAGTTGTTTTATAATGTATTATTTTTTGTTTGTGTACCATTTGTGTGAATTTCTGTTCTATATTTAGTTATCATTTGCAATGAATTAATCACAAGAATGTGTGTGTTATATTCACGTCAATTAGTTGATATTCAATAATATAGAATTAGGAAGAAGGAAATGTGAAAATGACAAATTGAGTGATTGGCAACACCTCATTTTCCTTCCTTATAATGTTAAACATTTTTGGCCTCTTGAAAAACATGCTATTGAGATTTCACTTAAAATTTTTGATGAAGTGTTTGATCTGATAAAGGGGAACAAAGGTACAAGGCATGTCTAGCATTTATTAAACACTAACCAAAAAAAGCTCCTTGTTTGCTTCCTGCGTCAACAATGCTCTGCCTTACAATCACTGTGACCATATGGTGGAATTTACTATCATCGTCAAACATCTTTGGGTAGCAAGACACACAAAGCTGGATTTGTTCAAGAGTGCAGCTGTGTCAACTATGTGTGAACCACATGCCACATCTGGCTCAGATAAGGACAGATAAGTGTTGTACATTGTTTCTGACTACCTGACATTCTCAAAAGAAAACTTAAAATCCAGGTGGTTTTAGGACAACTGGAAAAAGAATAAAAGGAGAAATAAATTTTCTCACTTCATTGAAGAGATTTGAAAAATACAACTTCAATGGATTGAAGTACTTATGATTGTTACAGGAAACTTGGCTGAACTGTACATAATAGTTGTCAATTTTCGCTCGTTCTTACAATAATTCACAAACTTATAAACAACTAATTAACATGAAGTAATTTGATGTTAAATTCAACCACCTAACGATATATTAAATAAGTTCTGCCAGATATTATTCAGAAGTCACTCAGGAAATCATATACTACATTGTAAAGTAAATTGCTGAATGATATGTTCTTCATACTTCTGATTATATCTTTATTTATTAAGTAATAAATGAATGGAATGAAAATTGAATTTCTAACATACTGAATTTCAAAATCTGCAAAATATACTTGCTTCTGCAGAAAAAAGTGTACAATATTTGCCTTATAAAATATATAAGGAATAGGGAATAATTATTAAAATCTATAACTTATGTGTCAGCAGTTTTTTTACTCTCTCACATACTACTTATGTAAAATAGTGGAAGTATTGTAATGCTGAAAAAAACTGGATTAGCAATTTTTAAACAATTATATTCTCAAAAACAGCTCAAGAATTTTTCTCTAACACAGCAAAGTTTGCTTACAGAAATATGCTGGTCTAGGTTTCGATAAACTCTATTTTTTTGAAAATTGAAAATTGGAAAAAAAAAGAGAGAGAAAAAAACACCACCAACAAACAAACAAACACTTTGCAAAACTACAATATTAATGATAGATATTTTTTCGTCAATGAAATTGGATTAAAAAAATTCGTTCTAAATATGATCATGGATAATTTCATTAAAATTGAAGTAGTTTTCATGCATTTTTTTCTCAAAATAAAAGCAATTTATAAAAAAAATGTTCCCTCAAAAACTGCTCCAAATTTTTTCTTCAGATAGAGAAAAGGAAGCTTAAAAAACAGCACAGGTTTAATTTTTGTTTAAGTTTACACATTTTCGAAACTTGAAAAAGTTACAAATATGAGAAAGTGTGTACTGTTGTAGCACCACTAGTTTTGCTCAAGAAACAGCCAATTCCTGTCTATTCAAAACAAATACCAGGCTTTTCTTTATGAGTTGCAATTACAATGTAGGAATTTAAAAACTCACCAGACTCAGCCAAGAGCCAAAATGACTTGCAGAAATCAACTTGAGCATGCTGAGATATGTTAACTATTCTTCTGGCTCTAAGTTCTGGGTCTAAAAGATACTTGCCACCTGCAAAGTCACACAAATGAAGACATATTAATAACATTTCTTAATTTTTTACATATATTTTTTCTAATATTTCTTACATCTCATGTTTGAAGTGTTCAGTTGGTTACACATTGAGCGGATGTACACCAAGTAAAATTAGAATACCTATCATCTCAAAAACAATCACTCCAGCACTCATAATCAGAATGATCTAAAAGAAATTATTATATAATTGCAGGCCTAAGCTTTGTTATTCAATAGTCTTTTTTAAATGGGTTTGGGTTTGGCTTTTTTAGGGTGGGGGGCTTCAATTAGTTATAGTTGTATAGATAAAACATTTTTTTAACAAATTGATCTGAAATTATTTTAAAAAAAAGATACAACAAAAACTAAATACACTGTCATTTTTGGGTAGGATTTTCAGAGGCTGACAAGAAAGTCATAATTTGGTACAGGAGCACAAGCTCTTCACATTTTAACAATTGTAAAATATGGAATTACATAAAAGAAATATATAAGAAACATAAAAGAATCTTATAGCATACAAAAAATAGCAGTGATTAGTGTCAAAAAATTAAATTGTTTATACAATAATAAAAAAAATCTGATTATCTTTTCCATGCTATAGCAAAAAACCTATCCAGGTCCAAAGTTCATTGGCCTGTTGTATACTTGTGCCAGATTACTTATTATTCTGCTCTGTTTCGAGAAATCTTTTCTAATCTTGTCTGTGTCGAAAAGGCACGGGGAAAAATGAGTCAGTCACAAGACAAGGTCCACGCTTATGATGTTTATCTTGCAGATCACTGACCCAGCAAATGATACAAGGCAACAACCTTGCGTTCGCTTTGAATCTTTAATCTCACATACATATTACTTACAAAAATTAAAGAATGACACTTTGAAAAATGATTGTTGTTGAATTATTTGTTAATTTACTATTAATGATTTTTATGAATATTAAATAAAAATAACAATAAAATTAAATTAGAAATATTAGAAGTTATAAATTGTTTAAAAAATGTACTATTAAATATGGAATCTCGTATAGTTTACAGAAAGGGATATTTTCATGACAACATAATAAAAATACCTAAACTGACTTCATAAACAAAATTAATTATAATAAAAGAGAGAACAATCCAAAATCTTGTAAAACAATTCTAAAAGGATTTCAAATCTCTTGAATCTTATACCTTTGAATCTTTCATATTTAAAAGTTATACTAACTGTGATTTAACAATATTAATCATAACTCATCTTCATAATTTACTAATTGGCATATGGTTTCCTACTGTGCAACAAAAAGAAGACAATGACTACATGAAGTGGGGTCCTGATTTCACTCGACTATAATTTTGCCTACCTGTTTGTTAAACATTCGCAAGTGTTTGATTTTCTGCAAATTTGGTGTGAATATTCCTTGAAGTAATTGAGAATGACATAGATGCAAGGATATTTTTTAGGGGAAGCAATACTTGATATTTTATGATGTGTTGTCTTAAATGATATATTTAAGAACGAGAAAAGTAATATATCAGAAAGGTTAGAATACAACAGAAAGAATACACGAATTTTAAAAGTTAAGGATTGAAAGAATTTGAATAAGGAAGAAAAAAGAATAGAAAGGGTAGAAGAAAAAGGGGAAAAAAGACCATTGCATATTGAATTATTTTCAAGATTCAAGGAATTCAAATATGTGAAACTAGTGTTATGTTCTTAAAACTCATGAATATTCACAAAAAGCTTTTCATAACGCTTCTGAAATATTTTAAAATCATCAAAAATAATCTAGTCCAAAAGATAAGAAAAACAGCTACTCAGAGGTCAAAAGCTGCCTGACTTATCAAGTTCACATGCTGAATGAAGGTCATAGAAGAGATTAATTCAATCTCATTATATGTCACAATAGACTGCTGGTGAAAAGTCAAAAAATATCTGCAAAATTACTATAAAAATCTGTTTATAATTGTTATTTTGTTTTGTGGTCCACTGATCCAGAATTTAGCATTTCTTTTAATGTCGGCAAATTTATGTTCAGAGTATTTAAATATCACCTAATATTTAAACACAAGGTTAATGAGGAAAATTGCTTAATTTTGCATTGTATTTGGTGTAATTGAATTTGAAAAAAATTAAAAAGGATCTCTGAATTAGCACTTCATGCTTAATAATATAAGAAACAAAATGCAAATTCTCACCAATAAAATGAGTTTCATCCAAAAAAGGCATCTAATTATATTATATCATATCACAATATGGGAAAGAGAGTTTCACCAGAACTGAGTAAATACAACAAGTGATAAGCATGATAACTACTAGTGCCATCATTCTAATTTAATACAAACAAAAATAATTCTAAAAATTGGACAATAAATGGATTATTAAATGGACACATTAGGGCTTGAAATGATAAACCTGCTTCATTCAGTTACAACAAATTTTGTACGGATCTCCAAAACCGTTCACGACTTCATCTGAAATCATTTTCTTCACACATTTTTCAAAAGTTTAATATTACAATATGGTAAAAGACATTCTACATGATAATTCATTTATTATTTGTAAATTAATTTGTAGAATGAATTTTATAAATATAGTCACTCTTTTCAATCACAATTTTTAACAACAGAAAGTGTAAACCAAAACCTTACAAATTGTTGAAAAAAAATACTCACCAGTCCAAACTGAATTAGTTGCCTTTGAGAATATTCCTCCATTACCATAATAAATTTCACTGAAGGATGCCATGCAGATGGATATAGTTTTTAATACGGTCTGCATTGATTCACAGAACTAGAAAAAGAAGAAAAAATACAGGTAAATACTATTGCAACACTAAAAGAGAATGATCAGATAAAAATACACTACAATGGCAGTCTTCCTCCTCAACTGAAACTCACACACTTCTCAAAAAAAAATCAGGATTTGTCAAGTTATAGCTTGACCACTTAGAAAAAAACAACTGGACTGTGTATTCATGAAAAGTGGCAAAGAGGAAGGTTTCTTAGAGGCTTAATTCCCGCGCCTTGAGGAGCCACCACCGCCTCAGTCTGGGCGTGCAGGGAGAAGACAGTCTGGCATTGACAGACGTCCCGAATGCCAGAATGTTCAAGCGTGAGAATGAAGTTGCAAGAAAAAAATCAGTTATCACTGCAGGCGAACCTTGAGTTCACCTGAGCTCCCCTTCGGAAGTGGTTGAACTATACCATGTTATTCTTGATCAACCATTCATAAATTCTATATTGGACACAGCAAGTGCAACGATTCTCAAGTTTACACAGGGCAAGATAGTGACACTACAGTGTAAGTATAATACAGAAGCTCAAATTATATGCATTAGTGAGAAAATGTGGTCTCAAGCATTATCAGGGTCCATTTAGCAATTTCTAGAGTATTATAAGGATTGCGTTAAAATTGATTTTGTTCAATTCGTAATTGTTACCGCAAAGGTGGAAGTTATTAGTGTAGAGGAAAACATAAAAACCCGGGCAGTTGTAGAGACTGTTTAGTATTTGATGTGTTTCAATGAGATCTCCCTGCAAAATTTGTTCATTAACAGTTGACAGATGGAATGCTTCACGTCTCACAGGATATGACAGATGTCCCAAGGCAGGAACGTGTCTTGAGAATTTACGTACCGCATAATCACATTAAGATGTGGCGAAAAATAGATTTTATTACATTGGAGCAAGTATTTTGTTAACAATTCTCGCCGAAATCGCCAATTTCTTTCTGTACTCAGGATTCAACAGGTTTATGTCTTAGGGTAGGGGTCACAGAATTATGAAAACACGCCCAGGATTCACTTCTCCCCATAGCACGTCACACACAGCTTTTAGACCGGCTTCCCACGGCGCGACCGCAGCGCGCTTCCTTCAAGAAGCAGCGCTCTTCCGACGCCGCCACCACCGCCGCCGCCCGGCGTGGAAGGGGGTGGGGTCTGGAGGGGTAGGTTTCGCCGGCCCTCCGCCGACGACGAACAAAAGGGACCCAGCAGATAGAACGCAGCGGCGCGGCGCAGTGGGAACGCTCCCATTTTAAAGCTGTTCTGCTAGCGGTGGCGCGTGGCCCCTCCTCCGCTTTGCGTAGCTGGAGTTCGGCGTCGGTTCTAAGGGCCCCTTCCACGGCGCGCTTCGCATCAGCGCGGCGCGTAGCAGAGCATTGGTTTGAATGGAGCCTTCCCACGTGCAGCGGGCGGCTGCTGCGGCAGCGACGCCAACTCCAGCTACGCGAAGCGGAGGAGGGCACGCGCCACCCTAGCAGAACGCAGCTTTAAATGGGAGCGTTCCACTGCGCCGCGCCGCAGCGTTCTACTGCTCGGTCCCTTTGTTCGTCGTCGGGCGGCGGTGCGGCGACCTACCCTCCAGACCCCCCCCTTCCCGACGGCGCGGGCGGCGGTGGCTGCGTCGGAAAGCTCTGCTCCTTGAAGGAAGCGCCGCGCGGCCGCGCCGTGGGAAGCCGCCTAAAGCTGCGTTCTGTTAGCAGTGGCGCGTGGCCCCTCCTCCGCTTCGCGTAGCTGGAGTTCGCGTCGGCTGCGCAGCACCGCACCCGCTGCACGTGGGAAGGCGTCCATTCAAACCAATGCTCTGATGCGAAGCGCGCTGCGGCCGCGCCGTGGGAAGGGGCCCTTGGAGTTGTTTTTGACGTAAAACAAACAAAAATAAATTGAATAAATGTGCCTGGAAACGGAAGCAAAACGTTTACCTGAAAGCCCAGGCAACGACCATAAAAGCAGTACATGTTGATGCTCTCTGCCTGTTTCAGTAGTTCCTCCGACGAATGCTCTCCAGACGGAAACAACTCCCCCATGCGGCTCCATGCCAGCAGCGTCTTCAGATGTAGCATGCAGGTGCCCAAGGACGCCAGGACATGACTGCATGCTTCCACCTCTCTAAAAAAGTTTGTTATAGTTGTAATAGAAGTAGTGGCAGTGGTAGTCATTGTAGTTGTACTATCATTACATTACAGAATGTTTATTGGGGTTCTAAAATGTGGATACAAAATATACATATATTCATAATCTCGTTGCTGAGGTTATGCTTGTGCGTGAACTTGCTGATTACAATAATTATACATTAATAATGAAGAAATAATACAATAGAAAACCAAAATATAAATGAACAAAAGAAAATATCACAATCATAATACATTAATAATGAAGTAATAATATAGTAGAAAACAAACAGAAATGTATAAAAATAAGAATGAAAAAAAAAAAAATTAAGAAGTGAAGTGTCACCCCGGGGGGTTAGCTAATGACCGTTTCAACAGCATCAACATTTAAATTAATTAATCAGTTTCATACAAGTTTTTTTGTTTAAAATATTATTAATGTTTAAGCATTTCAAGTAAATAGTAAGTAAATTAAAAACTCTATAACTCACATAAACATAATTTCTTCCATTATTCTTTTTAACAAACTATTTTACTCTAAGGGAGGTTGTATCACTTATTTATATTCAAAATTAACAATAGTAGATCAAAGAGAATATCAAATAATTAATGTAATTCACAGGTTTGGTTTTATTTCCCCTCTTCAAGACAAAGAGCAATCATTGGCATTCCTCAAATGTCACAATGAAATAAAATAAACATGCTGTTAGTCAATACATTTTGAAACAGTTGTGTCAAAACATGAATAATCTTCCTTAACTTCAAACTTATTATATTTCGACAGGCTTGATCCTTATTTATAGCTGGAACTCCATTTCCTTTTATTGATTCCCCTCTCAGATGCCATTTTTTAGTGCCTGAGAGCTTCTGGACCTCTGCAGAATCAAATTACCCCCTGTTTAGACCTACCAAACAGGGGAGGGGGGGGGGACAGAGAAAGCAAAAGGCCTGGGGGCAGTAGACCCAATATATTAACAGAATTCATTTCTCCATGCTACAGGATGTCTTATGGCAGTTAATTAGAATTAGGTACAAACCTATTAATTTCCATTTGAATGGAAAAAAACAAACAACAACAAGGTTCCTTCTATCGCACCACTACTATCCAAAGAAGAACCAACATTACTTCCCAAACCTTGGTGAGCCTTGAGACCATCGTTAAAGTGAACCAACAAATGTCGCCTGAGGAAGCCCGGCCATCTCAATGGTTTGTACCCTTTAACAGGATAAGGGAGCCAGTTTCGCAATGCACACAAAAGCTTAGAGCACACTGTAGTGGTTAGGAAGAATTTAAGTTTAGAGGAGATTCATGACAGTCTGGACGTGACCCTATGCTACAAATAAAACTAAAAACATGCCCTCCAGGCGATTCATGCCCTCAGCTCTGGTGGACACATCTCTGTAGGTGAAAATTTTCTCCAATAATCATTAATCCAAGGTATTTGTGTTACTGTACACAATCAGAAGTACAGACTCTTGGACAAGGTTTAAAGAGCTTTTGGAGGAATATTTGGCTTCCAGCTGAGCACAAACAGAGATATGGCATGGCGACAATATTCTGAACCAAAGGGGCTCAGATTGGACCACGTACATGGGAAGCACAGGTGAAGAATTTCCACCATTGCCACTCTTTCTAGGACCAATCAAAGAATGTCAATCTCTAAAGAGTGATGGATGACATCTATACTGTTGTAGAAAGCATGACATGACTTATTTTCTAGTTAATATAAATGTATTATTTGTTCAATTAATAAGTTTGGTCTTAATTTTTGGATTACCATATACGCAATGAAGGAACTATTTATTTGAATATTATTAAATTGTATTATTATAGTAATCACTTTCTATAATGGTTTTGAAGTGTTTTTGCAGATACTAGTTAGAAGTATTTGCAATGATTGTGATAAAAACCCAGTCATTACTGAACAGACTGTACTAAATAAAGAAAATAAATTGACTGCATGAAACCAAATGCAAAGAGACTACACATTACTGATGTTCCACACAGAGTCAGTGTAAGTCTCCCCAGCAAGTGTAATGCTGAGGTTTGACGAGGATGATGGCGAAGATAATTCTACATATTATCAGGATGATGTGTGAGTAATGATGATGAAGATGCAGGGTGTAGAAAAATACGAAGCTGGAGAAATGAAACAACACAGGCAAAACGAGAAGGAAAATAAAGAGACCATAGTTCAAAACAAATTTAATAGAAAAAGGTTTTGAATATCTTATGGGTGGTCTCTTGTTTTGTAAGGGTCCAAAGAACTCCATTTTTTCTCCCTCCAAAATACTTTTGGAGTTTTGTGCAAACTTTTTTTCACAAAAAGTTTTAGGGTGAAAAATGGTGAAATATAATTAATTGATTCAATAAACATGAATATATCATAAATAAGACCAAGTTGATTTGTTAGGGCACTAATATTAGAAACAAGTCCAAAACAATTTATTATTGATACTTCACAATTGACAACCATAGTATTAGACATTTATGACTTAAAAATAATCAGAAATTTTTTTATATAAACTGGGTGGAGGTAAAATTTTTGGAATATTCAAACTGATGGAAAATTGAACAAACAATCTTAAAAGATTTAATTAAACTTAATATGTTCATATTCATTTCTAGATGCAGTAAGCAGAATGTTAACACAAAGTGTACCTGAAGATATGTGGTTAATTTTGGCACAAACTGGTCTACTAAACATCAGCAAAACCACCTAAGATATTAGGAAAAGTATGAGAAACTTAGCTACTCAAATTCATTAAGATGCTAAGGATATTTCATAACTGTTTAGTTAAGAATAACATTATGTTATAAGCAATGAATGTCACACCCCTTCTTCTGAACAAGAACCATATGGACATACATACCTCATGTAAGTACCTTTGCGGAAAAGGAAAGAATCTCTCCCATCAATTACTTGTCGGCACAATTTGATACCATGCTGTATACACTTGTCAACGACAACAACAAAGCTTCGGTAACCATTTCCAGGAGTCGTCTCATCAAAATCAAAATAAGGAGCTATGGACCTAATCTCTTCTACCAAAGGTGTCACTGTATTCACATGATCAATTAT
Source organism: Gryllus bimaculatus (assembly GCA_017312745.1). NCBI lineage: Eukaryota > Metazoa > Arthropoda > Insecta > Orthoptera > Gryllidae > Gryllus > Gryllus bimaculatus. The sequence continues at coordinate 2,000,844 of BOPP01000154.1, forward strand.
AGCCAGGAATCCTGCATGAAGTCTTTGACCGTTTTCTGTGTCATCTCCACGAAAATGTTCAGCATTGTTTTGACACAGGTCTTTTAACATCTGGTACATAGACAAAACTGGAGATGGCTTCCTCTTCTCCCCTTGTTGTTCGCCTTCTGTTGCCATTTTTACAAAAAAATTGAGGAAATTAATGAAATGGAGGAGAACCGATATTAAAAATTCAACAGCAAAATATTTTCGTTTGCTCGAGGGAGGAGATACAGTTTCGTCATTTTACTTCGTTGTTTTCTCCCCGAAGACGTTCTTCCGACCACATAATATGAAAATGACTCATAGTTGAAAATGTGTACGGTACACTGGTTTGAAAAAATAACTAATAATACGCAAATGCCACTAGGAACACTCCCCACAAAAGCAAAACACACAGACAAGATTTACGTAGCAAAATTATGTATTTCGGGGACAGCTATTTTCTTGTGCAAATAAGAGCTGTCACCAGCGATCATGGCAAGTTCGTTAACATCACTCTGATTAAATTTCAAATCGCGACAATGGTGACGACCAGGTGACGGCGGATGACGACCCTATATTCCCTCCCTCCGCGCCCTCACTGTGTATGTTGACGTCACTTGGTCACTTGTCACGGGTGGCGGCTGGCACTTCAGGACCGTTCAGACGTAAGAATCCACGTTCTCTATTGGTACATTCATGAACTACAAGTTTCACATAACTTCTCGATTATGTCACCAGTTTATGGCGCTACAATTCAAATTCGGAAATCGTACCAACAGTTTTTTACCTGGACCATAATACATATCGTATCACAAAATGCAGAATAGTAGCACATTTTTCCATTTTGACAGCATTCATATTACGTTTCCTGTCACGGAGAGTGGGAAGGAAAGGCAATGAACAAACAAAACAAAGAAACTTTCGAATAATGTGAGAAATATTTTTTTGCATATTTGTAATCTCACACTCACACTCACACTCACACTCGCACGCACGCACGCACGCACGCACACACACACACACAGATATATATATATATATATATATATATGAAGATTTCATTTTTGGAACTCTTCACTTACGACAAGACGATGCCCGTGTAACAAAAGAATCGGCTCCGCAGTAGAAACCTTCTGGGACCACCGTCTATTCATCATATTCTTTTTCATACGCAAAGAAAGACCTTCGTGGTTCTTAATAAAGTCAGTGAAGTGCAACCGTTCATAATAAGTACATATTGTACCTCAGTTTCTGGGTCAATTAACCCCATCTCAATCAGGTTTTTCATCCTGTTTTCCTGATCCTTTGAGCAAATGCTGAAATGACTCCTTGTTTTGTTTGTTTAGGATAGTTTTTTGGTAAGTCTTATTAAGAATTACGTCTTACAATAAGTAAACAGAGAACCTGAAGTTGCCTGTGCATAATAGAAGTTGTAACCATCTTTTCAAACATTTTTACATTGCATATCAAATAAGCAAAGGTCCAAGGTGCAACTGTTTTTTGTTTATATATTTAACGCCAAAAACGGTTAATAACTGTATGTAACGTACCACTGGAAGAAATGTAGTCTATGCAACTTGCCTTAAAATCTGTGATCCCTACCTTAACCCATATACAAGTTTCCAAATACAAATAGAAATGAGCGTTTTTGGTTAGAATTGTTAATCAAATTTTTGCTCCCCTGTAATACAAACTATTTACAAAGCAAAATCAGATGTGTGAAGGAATCGACTTACTGCCGGGAGAACATGGAAAAAGATAATTTGAAAAACTATAGTTTTCACTGAACTCTAGGAGCAGAAGTGAACAAAACAGAGGCAACTTGTCTCAGGCCCTGAATTTTTTTTCATTCAAAAGAAATAAAAAATGTATTCATTTGTAATCCCAATTTAACATTATAATTTATTTCTGATCCGTGGAGGAATGAATTCTGTTTATGAATTGAGGGAGGAGGGAATTTTTTGTTTGGAATGATGGGCCCTAGTGGATCAACACCCCCAGACCCCTGGTTTTCTTTGGGTGCCCCTGTCTACAAGACATGCGCAGATAATGAAGTTACTACAGTTTAAATTGCCCAAACGTAAATCTCGAGGGACCAGTATTTTTTGCCAAGTTAGACAAGATTTCTTGTTTTGCAATGTAATACTATAGAACTTATGTTTGTCAGGACCACGATTTATGTTCACTTTAGAGAGATTTCCACATTATTCCTGTTCCGCATTGAGCAAGTTTTACTGTATAATTTTGCTCTAGTTTCCTTTCACATATTTTTCAATTGTTCTTTATGTTTGAAATATAAGAACTTTTATTTGAAGAAGATAAAAGACATATGTCATATAGAATTTCAGTTTATTGAAACATTTTAGGTTGTTCTTTTTCCCATTTTTAACAATATTCTGAATAATAGTATTGCAATTAGTAATTATCTATTACAAAACTTGAAACTGAAGATAAATAATAGAGTGTAAGTGTTTCGAGACTCAAAAGTTGTAGTTTGTAGTTTAATTTTTATCCTAAATAATTGTATGGAATATACCACCATTTAAACAAATGTAAGTCTTGATGTTTCCTTTCAAATTGTAAATAAAAAGGATTTTATTTAAAATTTAAGGTATTCAAGCACAATCAAAAACATGTTCGTTTATAAATAAATTTCATGATCCTTATATCATCAAAATGTAAATTTACAATCTATTAACTTAAAGAAGTAACAAAACACACAAGAAGTCATTGATCACAAACATCCTTTAATCACCACATGTACAAGGTCACTCATGGTTTTATACAAAGATTGAAAAAAGTTCAAACATGCACAAACAGACTTGTTAAAATATGAAAATACAATTAAAATTTTTTTTATAATTAAACCAACTTTTTCAGCTTTGTGCTATTAAATTTGTGAAGGCCAAGCTAATAACTGTATGGTATAAAATTTACAGAAACCATAGACAAAAATCTAGAAACAAAAAGAAATTAACCAATTCAAAATACTATAACGAGTATTTACTTACAATATTATACACTGTAATGCATTACCATTTTTGGCTGACTAACTAGAATTTACAATTCTTAGGAAATTATATCCATACATGGAATATGAAAAACCTAATTCTATTTCAAGTTGTGTTTACCATAGATTTGTAAATCAAGATATCTATTGGCACATGAAGATCTGTTAAAAAGGTTCCTGGATAGATTTTGTGACTGTAGAATTCCGATTATTATTTGAAATTAAAAAACATTCAATGAGTCAGACATTTACAGTACTTTCATCAGAACGAATGAACATCATTTCATCAGTATGAATGAACACACCTCTGCCGAATCATACAATTAACAGTTTTGATCCATGCATCATTTCATTTCTTTTATGTCTGATTAGCATTTAAAATGGATTTTTCCAGATTATTAATTCATAAATGTATCATCTATTGCAAACACACCCCATATGTTTGTTAATATTTTTTAAAAAGCAATTATCGGAATATATTACTACATACACACTTTCCTCCATTTTTGTTGTAAAAACAGGGTTAAGTAGACAAATGAAAAATATTATTTTCATTTTGTAACTTTAAGTTTGATCGAATTATCCATGAGTTCGAATCAGAGATTTCTTTGGTAGCAAATGTTTTAGAATTCAAAGAAAATCTCTAGAAATATAAAGAGCAAGACTATTAAGCATTGTAAAGTCAAAAAGAAGAAAAAGGAAAGAGGAAAATTATCTTAATTATTTTATGTTGTTTGTCAGCAAAATTATTGAAGGCAGAATATGATTTGTTAGGCTTTACTTCCAAGAAATATTGAAATTTTCAGTTTTATGATCTTGAGACAATGCAAGAGAACAAATTCAATACAAAACCTCTATTTGAAGTACAAATATTCAAATATAAAAATAATACTGAAACACATGAAAAAGAATCATAAAAAAACTTTGTAACAATTAAAATGTTTCCAAAGACATCAAATACGGCTAAAATTAGATCATGAAGAGATTTTCACAACAAAATCAATTATTCTTTATTTATATCAAAGTACAAAATTACTAAAAAGAGTCATATGAAAAGAGTCAATTAATATCCGTTTATTTAATCATATTTATTAAAAAGAAAAGATATTCCAAAATCTCTTTCAAAATTATTTGGAGTTCACTTTTGCCTCTGAAGATGCCAATGGTTATGCTCATTTAATCTTGCTTTACCTACACTTTAAGTTCTGTGTATTCTTTTCCACAGAACATCCAAATCCATACCATTTTAGAAAATCAATGCAAAAACACAATGAAAAGAAAAAGACTTCCCTTCTTAAAACAATGTTTTTATACATATCAACACTCAATAAGAATTGCATTTTTCACAAGGATTATTTGAACAATTTGATCCATCAATGCTTTATCTATTCACATTTAATTAATACACTTCAAATCAGTATTATGTACAGACTTCAAAATAAATACTCCAAAGGGCCGTATTTTACAGAGAGGACAATTTCTACTAGGCCTTGTGTTTATCTATTTTAGTTAAAAGAATGCAATACAAGAATGCACCATAAGCAGATGTAAGTAATTAATTTAGGCTTGTTCAATGCAGTTTAGGATCTAGCATAGGAAAGTTAGTACCACAGCAAAACCCGTACTACACATGTAAGACATATAATAACATATTTAAACTTCTAAGAATATACCATCTTTATATCACTAGTTACAAATTTTACAAACATGACTTTAATAACTACAAATCAAACAATAATTATTATGTACAATATATAAATATTTTCAATTCTTCCCTGTAGTATGGTTTATAATTCCAGAATAACACTAGTGAAAATATCACGTAGATTAAGAGACTACAAAGGAATCTGGAAAACATTGAACAATATCATTCAAGGGAAGTTTTAAAATGAATACACTCCTTTAAGAGAGACTGACAGAGAGACAATTTTACAATTTGCCATCACAAAACATTTTACATTAAGATCATAGAGTACTTAGCTAAAACTTAGCAAGAAGAAAAAACACAGATTCCTGTCATACAACTCTAGAAAGGAAGACCGTGGTTAATTGAAAATATTAATAATATTAGTAAATTAGACATTTTTATTAAATTTAGATTTTAGCCCTTTGGTTTAATGATGGACAATTTATAAAACATTAAAAACACAGAACGTCCAAAGAAGTTCACATTACTAACAATTTATTAAAAAGTTGGATAAAAATCTGCTACATTACTGTGACATTTTTGGAATTAGATACTCCCATCTTCAGGCAAAATTGCTGTAAATTACACAAACAAAAGTATTTTTGAAAGAATTTTTTTAATTACAAAAATACTACTTTTTGAGTTTGCTTTACGACAATCAGTGGCTCACCTCTTGCTTCATTTTTTGATATCACATTCTGGGACTGGCATACAAATGTTGCTATGACAAAGCAACATGACATACAGTTGGGGAAGAGGAAAGATAGGGGATAACTGCGAAGATTGTCATTTACCTTGTGTAGAGCAAATTAAGAGGCAGGTTAAAACATGTTTACCAGAGCACCAAAGGATTATCTGGACAAATCTTTAACCGAACATAGTGTGATAAAAGGTCATGACATCAACATTAAAGATATTAAGAAAGAAGAATGAATATTTTTTTGAGAGACCGTTCATACCGTGACAGAAAAAACTCGACACACAAAAAGAATCTAATATTTATACTAATACTTATCATTCACTGTTAACAAAGTGGCTAATTAAAACCATCTATTCTTCCTCACTTCCCCCATCTCTAACATAGTTTCCTGCCCACATCTTTTAGAGTTTAGGCAACATCTCTGTGCCTTCGCAAACCATTAAACTTGTGCCCAATGATTGCAATTGAACGGTCTCCAAGTGTGTTGATGTTTTGTGCAAGATCTACCTCCTGCTGGTCAGAATCTCACATTGTCTTAGCAACATTTCCATGTCCCAACACAATATTGAAAATGAAACACAGTCACAATGCATACTCAAAAAGTAGTTTTTCTGCAATTTAAAACTCCCTTCAAGAACATTTTTGTTTGCGTAATTTACACCACTTCTGCCTGAAGATGGGAATATGCTAATTCCCAAAACTTTGCAACAACATACCAGTTTTTTGTCCAGCTTTTAATAAATGGTTTTTGATCTGAACATTTGTTGAGATTCTGTGCTTTTAATGTTTTACAATTTGTCCGTCATTAAACCAAAAGACCAAAACCTAATGTCAAATGTTAGAATTTAAATGAACAGACAAATAATGAATTCAATTTTGTTAAATCTCATCATGTTAAATAGCATATGGACTCTTCAAAACTATTGTTAAAATACAATTCATATTCTTTAATTTGCTAAGCAAGGCAAAGTTGTTAAGCATTTATATTTGAACAAACATAAAACAATACCTTTCAATTAAGTGCTTGTTAACATTGGCAATACAATTTAAATAGAAAATTGATATCATATATACCAACCACACGCTATGTGACAAATATTATAACTACTACTTTTATTAGGCTCGTACTTCAAAATAAAGTACAAGATAAAAGCCTTTGAAATATTCATTTAGGAAACATCCCATTCATTTTACAATTTCTTAAAGAATGAAATTTTCCACATAAAAAAAATATTCAAAAAACGTTTTTCTATCTCGATATCAGGATTCCATGTTTTTTCTTTTGATGATTCAGCAAGACACTGAACAAAGTTGACCAGCACATGAATACACAACCATGAGTATATACACACTTTTGTATTTGCATTTGTACGCAAATACCACTTTCTAGTACAGTGACAGTGACATAAGTAAATATGTTCTGTCAACATAATGTAATTTATCTCCTTTGAAGTAAAATAAAAAAATTGGGAGAAAAACATCTTAATGAGTTCTTTTTTTAAATCAGGCAATTTCATTAAATTCATCCCCTCTTATGCGATTGCTGAATAAAACTTAGATACTAAAATTGTTCTTCAAAAATATCAATTTTTTAAAACGTATTTTCTTATTAGCACATGAAAGCACCAGCTGATGGTCTTAGTTGCACACAATATTGTGAAAAAGGAGGGGGGGGGGGGGGAAAGCCATTTATTGCCAAAACATAAACACATGGCAATAAATCATTCATGTTTTTAATCTTTTGCTTGTAAATAGCATTCACACACAGGAACATAGAAAATACTCAAATTAAAATGTAATTAGAGAAGAAACAAATTATTAGTATCATTCATGAACAAAAATTCCAATGAGGCCAAAATAGAAAAAGCATGGCAAACTACAAAATATATTCTGTTTAATATTTTAAAGATACATTCAAATATATACACATACTATAATATTGTTCCTTTGTCAAATTTCCACAGACATTCATAGAAAAGTTTGATAGTTCAGTTGAGGATGATACACATTTGTTCCTAATATGCACATCAGAATATACATTCACTACTTTTGTATATTATTTGCAGAAAAATATGAAGATTGTTCTGTTATATATCATCCAAAACAAATTTGTTACAAAACATACATAAATAATACTAACAAAACTGTAAAAACTGCCAGTGATCTATCTAAAAAACTTAAGTTTATCTTGTCATAAATGCATATACAGTATTTGGTAGAAATATAAATTTTCACATTTAGTAATAAGTTTTTACTGAGGAGAAAGAAATGAAAACTTGATGTTTTGTTAAAAACAAAAATTACTGAAATAGAAACATAAAAATCTGTACACTACACAACAAACAAAAAAACAATTAAGTGTATTTTCTTTCTATCTATATCCTTTCTAAAAATCTGATGTATGTTAAACAATGAAAAAATAGAAATGAAAACTCAAAAGTGCTGAAAACAATAACAAGCCAACAATCAATAAATTTCCAGCAAAAATAAGTTTACATTGATTGCTTCTGCACAGTTGTGGTTTGTTCCACAAGCTTCTCCCCTCCTCATTCATTCTCACATACATAATACTCAAATCATCTAACACTGACAAAACAGCACAAACCACACATTTACATTTGGTTCTTCTTTGCTAGACTGATCTTCATTTGAAGTTTCTTAAAGCCATTGACAACATTGCTTCATCTCTCTGGGTAACATCTTGACACAAAATAAAGTAATGTGGATCACAAGTTCAGCTTTTCAAGTTTTGGAGTCTTTGTTGGATGGTTTCTTGAGGGGGACTTCTGAGTATGTGGGGAAATCCACAACTTCCACTTTGTCCACCACTTTGAAGGATGGATACAGCCCGATCTTGTCTGTTCGGAGATTTTTACCTTTGCTATATCCATCCCAATGATTGCCAGCGACTCCAACTTGATCCCCAACCTGCAAAATATAAGAACAAATTCTCTCAGACAATGTGAATAACAATTTTGTAGAAACAAGCTTGGAAGTAATCAAATGCAGTTAACAGCTTTCCAGCATTGATAATCAGGTAGTACTCCCTCCTATTGAAAGATTACCATCCAACTAGTGGAGCTAAAACAGCACATACTTTCTCTCATTATTTACTTACGCAATTTTTGAAAATTCAGAGAGTTCAATGAAAACTGAACCTACACAATTTTTAAAAGCATGAGTTGCACTATCCAAGAAAATAATTTGGAAATTTTTTAAAGACAATCTGTTTTTTAAAATTACATTTGATGAAAAATTATGCAAAAACTATTCATGTTTTAAAAAAACGACACGACCTCATTTCAAGATCTAATTTTGAAAAAAATAATACTTTTTTTAATCACGTAAATTAACATTAAATTTTACTTTTTTTAATCATAAGTTATCTTGTTAGCACTTCACTCATGAACTTTACAGTTTTTCCTATCTTCTTTTGCCATCTTTGTGGAAAAAATTATTTTTAAGAATGTGATGTAATGTCATCATGCAATAAAGACTTAACAATGTTGTCACACCTTTCAATTCATTTTGAAGCTTCAAATGACATAAGGAGTAATAGATAATTCATTACCATAATTTAGAATTAACTGAATCGTATTTGACGAAAAACGTGTATTCAAGGACAGTCTACAAAATCAAATGTATTTAATAATGACTTAAGAAATAACTAACTTCACATATACATAGTACAATTAAAAGCTCTAATTTAATAGAATCATAAAAAAAATTATTTTTAACTTGTAAGGAAGTCTCCATATTAAATGCATTAAGACGTCTAAATGAGTCATAAAGAAGCATTGCAAAATGAGATGGTTCTGGCTTGTGATATAAAAGCAATTCAGAGGTGTCTTGTCATTCCCTAGTAGAATTTTTTCCAATATGATTTTGACATTAGTCAACAGTGAATAAAGTTGTTTGTCAATTTACTTATAAAGCACAGATTGTTGTAAATCCAGGACTGTAGAGAACCAATCCACAATATATTGCAATTTGAAAATGATTGTGATGTACTCCAGGTGAAGTCATCTGAAGTTTCCATCCTATGTAGGATAAGAAGTGTTGTGTTTGTTTTGTGTTGTATTTATAGTTTAAGATCTATCGATCTCCTTTTCATACATAGATTTTGTTTTACTCCTTTGACAGTGCAAGCAACCGTGTGGTGAAAGGACAGGTCATTCATAACAATGCCATCTAAGAGTGAATCTAGATATTCCTAGTGAGAAAGAGATCTAGAATTTAGCTCAGAGGTATCATTTAAACCAAAGGTTGTTTTTTTTTTAATACCACCAATCTGCAATACAGGGAGAAGGGTCTTACTTCCCTTCAAAAGGAAGGTGTACAATAGTTATTCATGTACTAAGGGCATTATAAGGGTTCTAATGATCAAGCAATGGCAAAACAGCAATGGACCTTTAATAACTAGATATTAACTTGACTCTGTTTTCTTTCTTTTCATATCTTTTCATAATTTCCACCATAAGAGAATATGTGTTCAACTGTTTTCATATTCTTTTTGTAACCACAATTCTTCCAATCCAGGCAAGTTATTGAAGACATTAACAAAGCAGCAATATAACAGTAAAAAATAATGTTTATTTTTACCTTCAAAATCCTTGACTTCGACCAGGTTTGACCGATACAACAGTTCAATGTTAACTAATTTGTCTCTTAATTACACTTTAGGAATTACTAACAATTCCTGTCAAAAGACTAGGGTCTCATTAGTCAGTGCATTAATGAGAAATTACCAGTCTCTTACCTTGAGGTCCAATTCCCCAGGACTTTGAGCAGAGTGTGGGTAAATAGCAACCTGGTTGTGCGAAAGCTGCCCTCCGTAATAATAAATGTCATCTAAAGAATGGAATCTGTCAGCAGCATCTGGATGCAAACTCTGCATAATTTCATATGCAACTCGACACACCTGAACAGATAAAAAATGTATACCTTATTACAATTTCCAAGACTTTTCATAAGGCAAAAAGACAACTGGGTTCAAAGCAATAAAATGGTGCTGATGTTCGTTTCCTAGTAAAAATTCAATTCAATTCATTCAGATTGTGTTAAATACATTTTCAAAATAATATATACAAAAAATACTGCAGGAAGCAATGCCTGTGCACAGACCTGAAGGATCTTTCATTAAATAACTTTTTCACTTGTTTATTAAATATCTTTTAGCACTTTCTGTCCGACTGTCCGGTTCTTAATCACAAAAATAGGTTTCAATCCCTATATAAATAATTGTTCAATAAATGTAGTATCCTTATGTAATCAACCACAGTATGCACAGTAACATATGCAACTGCTAGAGGAATAAATTTAAAATCAATTATATAATATTTTCAGTAAGTATTCACAATTTTTGTGTTTTTGTTCGTTTTTCTCATTTCCCATCAAGATGATTCTCAATTATGACAACACACACCAACATTCCGTTTAGAAAATGAAGCAGTTGCTTTTGCAATTCAAATGGGAAATGTTTGGTTGCCCTATGTACTCCCCAGTTCTTGTTTCTAATGACGGTCATTTTTTCCCATAGCTGAACACTCAAAAGGCCAAGGTTCGCTGTATCAAAAATAGAAGACAATAGTTAATAGCTGGTTAGTGAACTTTTTTCACACAATTAAAAGTGCCTAGAAAGACAAAATGATTTCATAGGAAAAAACAAACAAACAAGCATACAAATAATTTTATCTAGTGTTTTAAAATTGTTTTGATATTTTTGTAAGGCAGGGAAACGTTTTTGATTGACCCTTGAATGGCTCAGTATTACTGAATTGTTTAATAATAACAAACTAGTTATTTTATTGTATAAACATTATGTAACCAAATTTTGTATATCCAATGTGAATGAATGAATAAATAAATAAGAAAGCCAGGAATAGCAAACAAAACCAACATACCTGTGATGAAAAAGTACAGACTAGATAGTCAGAGAGAGACAAAAAATGTATGTCAACAATGATTCCCATTAGTGAGTTGTCTGAATATCTTGTAGCAACAGCTGCTGACTTGGCAACCACAGGATCACCAAGTATTTCGTAATGCGGATATCTAAAACAAGTAATTACAATTAGTTATTACACACTCTTATACTACACAGAGTATTAATACACTCTTAAGACAAAGTTGATGAATATACACACATTTTTATGCAAATACTGCAACATTGAGTCAATTGCAATTTTTTTTCCTTCTGGTCTAAAAGAGGCAGATCTTGCCATACCACTATTTTTAACATTCTTGATTTTACCAAAGACACATTTGATAACCGTATTCAACATGACAGTATTTCATTCAGTTCATTTTTAACCAACAAAATGAACATAATTAATACTGTTGAAGGGATTACTACTAATTTTTTTCCGGGGTTTGGTTTTATAATGAGAAGAAACTTACTTGCGCTTTGTTTCGGCAATGACTCTAGGGTCATCTGATGCCAGATGCGACGCGTTTCAACTTTCTGAGAGTAACTCCAAGACAATCAAACCACACGTATTTCTCCAACAACGTCCATGTATTGTTCAATGGGGTGAAAAAGCAAGGCCTCGCCCACTTTGTCTGTTCGCGGATGTGCAAATTGCTAAGACACAGATGACAATGTTACTCTTAAAAAATCCAGAGGAACAAACAATTATTTTAAAAATAGGTTTAATAAATATAAAATTAAAGCTATTTCAAAGTGGGTAAATATATTTTGTTTGTTTGTGAATGTTCAATAAATAAGAGTGTATTTTTATATTACATATTATATCCCTTTTTACATACTTGCATCATATTCTTATCATTGTCATTACATATTTTGATGTTTCATATTACATATTTTTCAAAGTCTAGTAATAACAACACCAAAAAGAATAATAATTTGTTATGAAAACCCAATGTGCTAACTTACCCAACGATTGGCTTCTCAAAACCCAATTTGTGCGCAGACTCTTGAAGGAGAGTCGAGATACTCGTCTGTGGCCGCAGCATGTATTTGAGGAACTGTCCCACCCACCACACAAACGGATTGCCGTGCAGTCGTGACAGCCGAGGTGCTAGGTCAGCTGGCACAGACAGGGGCAGATAAGGTGGTCGAGGGGATAACGAGTCTATGATTGGGAGATCGACTACTTGTGTATGCGGTTTACCTAGAAAGATGAAATAATGAAAAGCATTAATGAAAAAACTCCTCAACATCTCTAAGTTTTTTCTCCCTCGTTTACCTTTCCTACAAAACTCTGTTGATTTATTTCCATCTATTATTACGAACTTATTTTTTTATTTAGGGAACAGTATTTCCTAGATGTCTTAGATTTCTAGATGCAATAGCTTAAGAACTTATCAGTCACATAGCGATCATCATCAGAGCTGAAAAATTTTATACAAAAGAATGTATTTACAAAAAATGTTTACATTAGGGAATATGCCACATTCTTGTCAGAACAAAATTCTGTGTTTTCTCAGAGCATTCTTAGAACCAACACTTATTTAGCTAAGGTACAAATGTGCCCCACTACATATTAATTATTATTTTATATTTTATACAAACATTTTTGGACATAGTTTCATTACAGGGAATCAACACCATTTTTTTTGTCCTCTGATCCACAGTACCAATCTCAGATTTTAAAAGTAATGTTTGGATTAATTCAGTCAACATAATAGAATTAGTTTATTTTTTGTAAACATGTTCAACAATACCCAAGAGTGGAAACTTTACAAATCATACTTTAATAACATAAATTACTTGTAGGGTTCAGTGATGATTTGCTAGGCATGTTGAATTTCATGATGAGGCTCAAAGATGTCTTTTATCTTACACAATTTCTAGTAACTTCCCCCAAATCATTGCTAATGTTGTACTGGACCTCAGTCCCCATATGGTTAGCAAACTGCCTTATGAAAACTTACAATTGTTAGGTTGGCAACAGATTTCAAGAAATGAAGTTTGTATACCACATAGATTCCTTGAAATAAACTTTAACCAACAGTTTAATTATTCAAATCTCAAGAGATTATATTCAAAAGGAGTGCAACTATGGTCAATGAATAGGTCAAGAAAATCTAGATTTGGTGTGATTTGAAACAGTTTTATTGAATTGATGTAAGTTGTTTAATATGTACCATACACTGCAAAGTTAGGACTATATTGAGAATGCATTAGTTCAGGTCTTAGAGAGATGAAAGTAGTGTGTTGTCAATTCCAGTGTTGAAATGTTTGATTACCATTTTGTGATCTTATCTTCCCAAATTCCAGTTTTTATGTGATTTTAAATATTTTATCAAGATGTTTGTTAAAATTCATTTTATTATTGAAAATCATTTACAGATCTTGAAATAATTTTACAAGTTTTAAGATACTTTAATTGAAAATTAGAATGTTTAAAAATAAATTTGCATTAATTAATTGGGCACAATTAAAATAAACCTCTATCTCAGAAAAATTCAACCTTCTAAAAAATTAACATCTGCATAATTATGTTTAATGACTTGTATCTCAAAATGTTTCAATATTCGATAACATACTATATTCTCCTCAAATGTTTCCTGCTTTAAGTTGCAAATATGTCAGAATTTTGTTCCCACAAAATGTACCGAACTCCCCTGCCAATACTCACCAGGCCAGTGAGCGTATGTAGCTCCATCTCCATCGCGACACGTGTTGCTAAGGGGCAGAAAGACCTCCTCCCAACCTCCTTTGTGGTACCTCCAACCGAATGATTTCAGGATCAAGGTACGCTCTGTTCCATAGGCCACCATGAAGCAATAGACAGCATGGTGCAACTGGCAGCCAAAGCCACAACCCTGAAGACAGGATGAAATTGTGTCATGCATGGCTTTTGAAATTCAGCAATGCCTGCCTAACAGAGACATTCTATTGAACATAAACTTTAGTTCCGAAAGATTTCTGGTTTTAAAATACCATATTTTTCCAAATAAATGCATCTTTGAATACAACATTACACTGCTAATTTTAAAGAGGACTCCTCAGAATTTTTATTTTCTAATTATAAGCAATTTTTACTACTTTGTTGAAATAAAATCTCGAATTGTCTCACAAACTAAAAAATTGCCTTGTTGATGAAAAAGTTAATTCTCTCAGCATGAGCTATCATTACTTTCTAGTTCATTATCATCACCATCACCATCATTTTTATTAACTTAGAGTAACTATTTTTTACACCCTCACTTTATATCACTTGAAATTCGATCATGTCAAAAACATTGTTATCGTTACTTAAGGTATTCAATACATTAATTAAGGTCACATTTATTAAAGGCTGTTACAATTTTATTTTTCTTAATTTCTAACTGTTATAAGTATAAATTATTAGGCAGTTGCCAGATTGTCCCATAATTATGGCATTCTACCATAATTTACACCCCCAAAAATAAATGGACGATAAATTGTACCTAGATTTTTTAACAACAACAACAACAATAATAATAATAATAGTAATAATAATAATAATAATAACAATAATAATAACAATGAAAATAATAATAAAAAGAGTAAAATATAACTGATTTTATACTGAGAAAAATCACTTATCAAATGAGATGTCACTCGCCGTGTCTCGGTCCCCTGGAGGCGAACTGATGATTTCCCCCCCCCTTCTTTTGCGAATCCGCCCACAACTGTCAATGAAATTTTCAAAAAGGTTTTTTTTTTTGGGGGGGGTCATTTTTTAGCCCTGCGATCTAGCGGTGGCAGCGCGAACCACATGCTCCGC
>BOPP01000154.1:2016157-2043907 GCA_017312745.1 Gryllus bimaculatus
CACATGTCGGAAGGCCAGCGAGGGGGCGGGGGCGGTCCTTTGGCGGCAAGCGGAAGGCCACCAGAGGAGGGCCCCTCCTCAAGGGCCCGGGTGGGCGTGCCTCGGAACGCGGGTGTCAACTGGCGCAGAGGGAAATGAAGGGTGAGTCCAGCCGCGGTGCAGGTGGACTCCAAAATTGCAAACGGGCCCACGTTTCGGGATGAGAGGACGCCGCCGGCATGGGAGGTCTGTCACGTGACTCCTCGCTGGAGAGTAACTAGCCGTGGTCATTCTTTGTCGAACGGAATCGCGGTGCGGAAGGCAATATTTCACCCGCCAGGGGTTATCGCGAGCTTCGGCAGCGAGGTGTGGCGGTTGCCACGGGACGGGAGACCGGGAGCGGCGCCAAGCCGCTGGGGTCTGCGTCAGACTGGGGCGGGGATGCCTCAGAGATGTGCCGTGCTGGGAATGCAGCGCTAGTTTCCGAGGAGTGTGTATATAGTGTATAAAAACTTGTAAATAAATATGTATAAAACAACTCCGTGTCTGTGTGTTACTCGCACCCGACGGCGCCACAGAAGATAACAGTTCTGACAGTGTAAGGGGTAAAACACAAGACTTGAAAATTTCAATCTCACCTTATTGAGAGAGCAGACAAGTTTGCGTGCCTGGCTGCAGTCTGGAGGATTCTGCAAGAAGTGGAGTCTGCGCTGCACTAAATCGCTCAATTCAGCAGCTTCCTTCTCCCGCCAACTGTCGTACTGATCTGCCTTCTGCAGGGAACTCAGGTCCGTCAACAGTGCCCTGGAACACACCCAACAGAATTCTACAATGAAAAGAAAATTTGAAAGAGAATATTACATCAAGCTACTGTGTATTTTTGAATTTAAGCTGGGACACACCCAACAGAATTCTACAATGAAAAGAAAATTTTAAAGCAGGATATTATATCAACTACGTATTTTTTGAATTTAAGGAACACCTTCCTTTGCGATTATTGGCTTCCAAAAATTGCCATGGTATAGGTGTTGTGGTAAGATATCTTTGGCATTTTTAAAATAATTAAAGATGTTGTCATTGCCAACAATGTTTTTTAATTCAATAGCAGCTTTCGATGGCTTAGCCATCATCATCAATTGTCTGATACAAGAAGAAAAACACAAAAAAACAAAAACATTAAAACGTGAATTAACAACAAGATTATGATAAAGGTTACAAATAATTTACAAATTTTTTGGAAAATATATTTGACAACGGGAGAAAGAAAAAGTGTGTGTGTGTGGGGGGGGGGTTAAGCCATTAATACTAAAGAAAAGCGAATGAAAATAGAAATAGGACACGTAAAAATTATTTTTATACAGAAAAACATAGAAATGTAAGTTGCCATGGTACCCAATATTTGTGTATACTTGTATATAAAACATTCTGAAAGTGATACATCTGGTCTTTATTCACATTGCATTAGCAAGAAACAAAATTTACACGATGTACCAGTATAAATGATACGAAATTTGCCCCAAAATAAATGATACAATGCCGGTGTCGCTAACCGAATTGCTTAACTACGCTCCGTGAAGTCACGAAAGTTACGTAATTAGAAATATCGCGTGATCCTGGATGGGTGACTGTCTGGGAACTAGGGGGATCTAACGGCGCCGAGCTCCTGACCGAAGGGATAAGAGGCAACGACCGACTACGACTGACGATGACTGACCAGAAAAGATTACTCCATTACACGTTCAACGCCACTATGTGACTATAATAGAATGTTGTTAGGTATTAACGTAACACAACTGACGAACGTCTAGGGCATGAAGGGGGGATAATGGCTTTTTGTGACAGGAAATCTCATATACTTTAGTTACACGTGTGAAATTGCCACTGTCAATCAGTTCACCGTGCCCTGGCAGGTAAACCGAAATTGGCGAAAGTGATCATCGTTCACCTATCGCCCTAGACATTCATAACATTTATTCTCTAATATCCTGCATAAAAGAACTAATGGGGCTACAGCAGCACACATTTTCTTGCATTATTTTTAACTTTGCAATTTTCGAAAATTTAGAGTTCAACGAAAATGAGTCCCGTGCCATTCTTTTAAGCGTCCTTTTTTATATAGAAAATTTTAAAAGAAAAAATTGAACGGCTTTTCAGAAAAACATTTTTTTCAAGAAATTGTCCATGACCTTTTTTACAGAGCTGATTTTTACAAGAAACTTTGTCTAAGTCAAAAATCTTAATAATTAATTTTGTTGTTTAGAAATGTAAACTTTTTGCAATTTTCGAAAAAACGGAGAGTTTGCTGAATATGGGACTAGTACAATATTTTTTATCGTTCCCAGAAACATATAAGGAGAAAATTTAAAGAAAAAATTTTGAGCGGATTTTGAGAAAAAATTAAAATTGTCTCTCTTTCGCGCAAAATTACACCAAAACTACCCATATTTTTGAAAAATTGAATAAGACCTTATTTAAATAACTGTCTTTAAAGAACAGATTTCATTAGAAAAATATCTATATTCAATACTATAGCTGTAAGAACACGTCCAAAAAATTGCACTTTTGCAGTTTTCGAAAAATCTAGGATTTTAACGAACAACAGGCCTGCAACATTGTTTTAAGCGTTGTTTACTCTGCCCGAGGAAGTTTAATAAAAAAAAAATGGGGCCACTTTTGAGAAAACATTGAAAATGTTTGAGGTATTATTTAAAGTAACCTAAAAAATCAAAATATCCTTTTGAAACTACAGAAACCTTGAGATAGTTTAGATCAATACTTACTAATACTAATATCAGTAGATATTGTTCAAATCGATCGAGGATTATCAGTTTTCGAGAAAATCAGCTTAACGATTTAGGCGTTAGCGTTGATCACAGACGGTTAGATGTTTTGCCGCCAATAGATTTTTCGGTATCAATGACCCACTAAACATGGATTCTGGTTACACCACGAGTTAGAGTTCCTATACACAGCTACTGGATTTATAATAATTTGCTATACACAGCAACTGGATTTATTCACTTTTTCGTTAACAGGGCCCGGTAATAAAAGTTTTTCTGTCGAAAATTCGCAGTTTTCCGGCGCACGATTACATAACTTATTTTTCTTACGAAGTTAGGGCAAGGAAGTAAAAAAGTCCGTAAATGTGACTACATACATCTCATGTTCTTCTCCCATTTCCAAAATAGAGTTGATTTTCGACACCATTTGTGGAGCGCTTGTCTGAGCTTGCTTTTGGAGTTTATGCAGTTCTGATGACATGTAGTACCAAAACTCATGGACTCCATTTTTCAATCGCCTCCTCAACTGTTCGTATTCTGAGGTTGGTTCCTTGTTACCAGACACTGAAAAATACAAAATAATGCAAGTGAAAATAAAACAAGATAATTGTAATTGATAGCAACAATACATATGAAGATGTGACGTATAAAACATGCTAAATGTGACAAAGAGCTAAACCAGTTGTTTTTTATAATGAAAATTATAAATAAAAATAAAATAATAAATAACAATCAATGCAAGCAAAGATTAAATAATTGATGATTAAATTAAGCTTTCAGAAATAAATCATACATTTCCAAAACCTCAAAGTTTTAATATTTCGAGTTAAAAATAAGTTAAGAGGAAAGTAATTCATTTACTCAAATTATGCAACATAATTGTTGAGAAAGCAACAATAAAGATCAAGAAACTGTGAACCTGAACCAACTTTACCTGCCACAGGGGCTAAACATTATGAATAACTACCTCATCCAAATATCTATTCTTGAAATGAATTTTTGCCAGTAATAGCTTTTAATTATCACGTGTGAACATATACGTAATTTTTAAATTTTTGGAAGGTCCATTGATTTTTTAAAGGCAGACAGTATAACAAACTGTATTAAGCAATATTTACATTTTTTTATAGATTAATGTTTCAAAGGCCTTTGGCCTTTATCTTCAGGGTCTTTTTCTATTTTTTTTTGTTTAGGATAAGGTTAATTATTCCAGAACACATTCTTGGATAACAAAGTTGGAACTGAGAAGAAATAATATAATATTTTTGTGTTAGTGAAACAATTACCTCACTCATGTTTTGTTATATGTTATAACCTTCATCTTCAAGGTCTTTTCCTTTTTTATTTTGTTTAGGATAAGATTAATTATTCCATAATATATTCGTAGTTAAAAAAAAGTTTGAACTGAACAGAAATCATGTGATGTATGATATGGGTTTCTGCGGCCTCGAGTCTTGTGAGTGAGTGTTTTCGGCTGTCCGGGTGTCGCCGCATGGAAGGCTATGGCGACGTCCAGACCATATTGCCGTGCTCTTCCTCAGGGCTGATCAGTAACATCCCTGAGGAAGACCACGAGAAGATGGTTGAAACGTCGACATTGCCGCCTTCCACTCGGCGATACTCTTAACAGCCAAGAGTACTCACACATAAGCAAAGAGATTCTAAGAAATCTCTTATTCCAAACTCTTTCAGTTTTTTCTTGTGGTCACTTCCCAGCACTGTGGCCACAATAAGGGTGGTACACTAGGGATGACTAAGATTTATTTGCGCATGTGCAGACAGAAGTCTTACTGAAAAGTCCTGAATATTAAGGTAAAGGTACTTACACTATATCGAATGACATAAGGGGGTGAGAAATTATAACATAATTAAAAACATTTCCACAGGAAATTCAAAGATTTAGATTGCATGGATTGTTCTCCTATTCCTCGAGTAGGGGGCCTGCAGTTATGGATTTGCCCACTGTATCTTCGAGTTGAAATTCTAATTCTAGTTTCTGTTTACAATAATCTGACAAGCTATTCTGTCTATTCATCTTCCTACTGAGAATTTTTTGGGAACTGTAAACTTATTTTGGCGGGGTAAAGCATCGTCATTGAACACTCGTGATCAAACCGATTTTTGAGACTAGCGAAAATGATCAAGAAAAAAATGAAGTCGTTACCGATGAACAAGAATTGGAAATTGAAGCTGAAATGCAGGAAAGAAGGAAATAGGAGAACTTCGAGAAACTGTATTATTCAACTTGAAATTCCATATGAAATAAGGGACATTTGAATGTGGTATTTGGAGAAGGAAGAGTCCTTGGATACTAAATTAAAAAAATGTTTTTCATAGCAACATGCAACAAACCTTGAAACTGCTCACCATTCATACCGCCAGTACTTTGTTGTAATAATGTTTCGGCTTGTTTCAATCGATCTTGCAAATCTCGATACATGCTTGGATCTCTGCGAACAGATTTTACAAAAACAAATATTTTAATTATATATATTCCGCATTTATTGCCATTCACAAGAACTTGACTTTCAGAATATCACAAAGTTTATAAAATTCTGAATCCAAAACATAAAAAATTACACGAGATCACATTGTGTCAGCACGTACCTACTTGCCAAACAACAATGCAAAATGTGTGTACAACACATGTATACGACATTCCCCTTCATATGTTCACTGGCAAAAAGTGATCATCTTCACCTCCTCTACGTATCCTAAACGTTTGTAATATTTATTTCCTCTCCTATTATATTTTCTCAAATAATTCTCAAATTCAAATGCATAAATAGTCAACTGAGATTGATAAAGAATCAACAAATAGTATTTTCATACGACTTCAATAACTCACAAACTTTATGTTGGAACTTATTATACGGTTATTTAAATAGAAAGTAAAAACTAGTGGTGATAAAATAGCACGTACTCTCTCGCCCGTATTTTGACACAAAATTACGCGAAAAGTACTTCCATTTTCAAAAAACTGTACACGACCGTATTTCAAAATATATCTTTAAGGATCAAATTTCATGAAGGGAAAAAATCTCTATCTTTAACATTTAGATTAGGAAGATACCGAACAAATTTTGTCTTTTGCAATTTTCGAAAAATCAGGGTTTTTAACGAACATGAGACCAGTACCATTCTCTTAAACGTCCTTCCATAATTTAGTTTTTAAAAAAAATTAAAATGTTCTATTAACTTCGAAGTTGTGTATCTCATAGCTTCAAGGACTACTTTTCCTCTTCAAGAGTGCCAAACATGCCATTTTTTGAATTCCATTTCTTTCTCGAAGTAAAACAAAAATCTTCATAATCTATGGAATTATTTTCTCTCCTTTCGAGCGTAAATGAACATAAATATACTTCGATTAAAACATTAAGTCCGTTGACACTTATCAGCTGTGATGATGTCATGAAATCGAGAGCTTGAATGTCACTACAACCGTGACGTCACTACGGTGACGTTCATGTTCCCGATTAGGTGACAGCGCAACAGCTGACCTATTTATAATAAAATTCTTTAATCTAATTAATGGTTTCTGACTAAGGTGTTTCAGGTTTCAAAGTGTTTGATAAAAATGACTGTCAAAAATAATTCTGAACTAAAAATCTAAAAATAGAAATATCAATGGCAGTCTGAAGATGATAGTTTATTTTCATGACTTGCTACATAATTGTTTTCTATTTTCCACTAATTCATAATTATTACCTATTTCAGTAATACTAATATTTTTAAAAGTGAATTAAATATGCCTAAATAGCCGTTTTAATTTAAAACTTAAGTCGTTTGATTTAAAACTATTGCTTATGTTAATACAAATTAATATTAAAAATGTAGAACGCGATTGCTGGCGCCGCGCCGCCGCCAGCGCTCTCCATCGTCGCGCTCGCGCACTCACTCACCCGTTGCTGACTTCGACGACGAGCGCGCGCAGTTCCGCCGTCTGCCGCTTGAGCGCGTCGAGGTCGCTGAAGGCCAGGGCCAGCCGGCGCGCCATCTCCGGGGTGAGTTGACCGCTCGCCCCATCTCCGCCTGCGCGCCACGAGGGGGAGAGAGAAAGAGAGTGAGTTAGTGAGTGAGTTGGAGAGTGAAACGTGTGTTGCTGTACAGATAGTGGCGGATCCAGCGGAGAGGCATGCCTCGAAAGGCCTACAGCTTTCGTTTGCTACATTCATTTATTTGACAAAATTGATTTAAACACATTTCTATTACAGTTCTGTAATTATTTAAACATTATATTATATTATATAGTATATATTACATTACATTATATTATATTATATAGTATATATTACATTACATTATATTATATTATATTGTATATTATCGTATATACACAGACACTTCGAAACTACTAGGCAATATAATAAGAAACGCTTATTAATTAATCCTTTGACTGCTACGGACCGGCTGACTGTGAGTCACGTGTCTTGCGTCAAGCTTCTCCTCTGCGGGCCACGTTGTGAACTAAGGTCGCTCGGGCAAGACATTTCAGTTATCAGAACGACCCAGCGATAGGCGAAAGCACGTCTGCACGAGCGATCTCGACCAGAAGCCCCCAACTCGTTCAGAGGCTGCTACGCACGGAAATATTTCGCATATCAACTCGTCCAGGGCAGTCAAAGGGTCGAAAATGTACAATGGTCCCTCGCAGAATTATCGGCTGCATCCGCTCTCCGGGTATATAGCTGGGGGGGGGGGGTCGAGGAGGCAGGGCAAGGGGAGGATGGGGGCAGAGGGCAGGGTGGCGGGGGAGGAGTGACCGGAAGCAATGTGGCAAAGGTGGGCGTAGGAGCAGTGGCGCGAGAGGCACAGGCCTGGGGGGTACAGAGCAGGAGTAGAGAGCATGGCGTAGAGTGAAGAGAGAAGAGGGCTGGGGGCGTGGTCAAAGGTTAGGGGGTGGAGGCCAGGAGTCATAGGACAGCAAAACACATAGATACCTAACTGCTAATATCAGAGAATTACGTACAGAAGTAGTGAATGCACTCTTAGAATGAATTAAATCATAGAATGAAATATTGTCTATACACTTAGAATCAGTGGGTAAAATAAATGTAAGACACTTAAAAAAATTAAAGTCATGATTGAAACAATCAATCTTATCAGCATAGTAATTGGCGGTTCTTTATAGTCTATTGAAGATGTAGTAATAGCTGTAGTAAGTTGAAGATGCATCCACCCAGAAGCAGATAGATTTTCTCGTTCTCGTCTAAGGGATGTGAGGAGAGATAAGAGAAAGAAGGTCCGGGCAATCAATGAGACCATGTAGTATTTTATGGAAGAGAATTAAATCATCGAATTTTCTCCTACCCTGAAGTGTTTCCAATGTAAATAAATTGTAGAATTTGGAAAGACGATGATTAAATCTATGAATTGGCGTCCCGTTTTTGAAAGGAAAGTGAAAGTGGAACAGAGAAGTGATACTAGAGCGCATCGGGGGTAGAACAAGGCTGTGGCAGATTGAAGGCGGAGGGCAGGGGGTAGAGGAAATAGAATGGAGTATACGTACTAATTTAATACTAAATGGTACGTACTAAATGGAGTTTACTAAAGATTGAAGGCAGGGGCAGAGGGCACACACGATAAAAAGATGGACATTTGCTCTATATAACGGTTTAAGTAAACTTTAAAACCCTTCTGAATCCCTCGTGCATTACACAAACAAAAAGTTTTTGGTTTAGAAACAGCTTGCGAACTTCACTAAAATTCGATAAACATATGAATGGCAGGCATCTCAGCGATAGGTAAGTTAAGAATCGACAAATAGGGAATTTTGTTGTCAAAAAATAGCAAGTAGGAAAAATGTAAGCACTTAAAAAAAATCTAATTGCCAAAGAAAGAAAATAGATTTTACAATCATGTTAATTTTTAATAGTTCTTTAGATTAATCCAAACAATAAACGTGTTCCAAAATCTTAATTTTATTGAAAACAAATATTACTTTTCATATATGAGGGGATAGTTACAAAGCCCGGAACGGACATCCCATTTAATTCTTCAATTTAGTAATATTTATTAGAATTATACACGAAAGCACACAATTACAGTAGTTGTTCTTAAGGTCACCCTATGTGCTGTGTGTGTGGTACTTTTTGGTAAACCATTTTGTGTCGTTCCTCCAGCAGCTTTTTCACTGCCGCAGACCGCAAACATTCGAATATTGTCGCAAGCACTGTGGTCAACGACGAGAAGTTCCCAGCGGCACGTTTGAGTCATAAATCGGCTCTCTTGGAAGTTGGTCGCATCCAGAACTGCTCGCTCGACCCGCTGCAGCGGTCGCAGGCTCATAAAGCCATTAGTGCGTATGCGACTGTCGTTCCTACCCTCGCTGACCCTTGTGCGTGTTCCAACATGTGTGCCGCATGCGGTCATCTTTTGACATTGCATCTCGATATTGATATTGATATTGATATTATTATTATTATTATTATTATTATTATTATTATTATCATTATTATTACCATTATTATTATTATCATTATTATAATATTTAAAATACTAAGGAGTGTGTAGAAACGAATTTGATTCATATTTTTGTTTCCCAGTAGCGAAAACGACTAAGGTCATTAGTCCTGTAAGTGTAGTGCATGTTTTAGAGTTAGACGAGGAGGTGATGTTCCCTTCCGGCGCCGGCCTACACGCTGGCTTGTCGGTCCCCCATCCAGGTATCTTTCACCAACGGGGCACCGCCCCAGTCGGGGCATGCTCAAAGTTTCCGACTGATCTTCTGACACGTTTGGTAGCATAGTGCAAGTAAGTGTGTGTATGTGTAAATAAGAGGGTGAGCGTAGGGCAAGGAAGAGACAGGAAAGATCGCGAGGAATTTGTGGCCCGTTTGTCCGTAAGGGTACTATTCCAGCATTCGCTTGAGCTTGATCGGAGAAAACTACGGAAAACTATCGACGAGTGCAGCCGGCCGCTGAAGTTCTCCTCCAGGCAGCGGCTGAATTCGATCTAGCTAGTACTACTCGCGTAACTTTTCTTGAACGATGACCTTGCTGCCCCCTCTCTGTCACAATAAACAATTGAAGGCAAAAGCTCGCAGCGAGCACTGATGACAACATTCCAAACACATCTTCACCACCGCGAAATATAAACAATTTTCTTTTAAAAGTGAGAACTATCCGTTATTTTTTCCCAAAAATTTAAAGAAATGAACGATGCAGGTAAAGACCTATCACAAGAGCTACCTTGAACTCCTGAGAAAGAACGCATATTATTGAGAAGTTGCGAAGCCATGACTGATGCTTCAGGGATTGGCATTGCTTCATAAAATCTAGTGGCCGATTTCGTAACTAATACCCCCACTCTACCCGCATTTCTTCAATTCATCGTTCAAGAAAAGTTGCGCGAGTAATATCGAAAAAGTCCTGCCACACCGTCGGGACGCGAACCCTAGTCAGAGCACCGTCGTGACACGCGTTGTTGCCCTGAGCTACCTAAGCCGGTTTTAACTCTGTGAGCTGCCGTCGGGACGACTCGAGAAAGTGAAATGAGACGGGTTGCCTCACTCGTATTGAAAGACAGCTCGGGCAAGTACCTAAACAAATGTTACGCAAAAATTATGAAGCTATGGGCGTGTTGTGGCCAGTTGCAATTTTCAGTATAGTAAAGAGAATTCATTATTGAGAAAACTTGGCAAACGGCCGCGCTTTCGCTGCAGTAATTTCCCGGTGACACATCAAGAAGAGTTACAATCGTCTTGTTTGAACGAAGTTAAGATACTAACCCTAACGAAACCATAGGCACCTCCCACATGGCTTAGTTTTCTTTCAATTTCTGCCTGCGTCGGAAATTAATAATATAGTTATTGAACTTGAGATGCTATTTTTGAAAAATCGGGTGGATACGGAGAACAGGCAGACGAGCTGGTAGTAGTTCGCGACCAGTGTTTTCACTGGTTCCGTTTATGACGTCACTCTTTCATTTGTTCTGTTTATTTGCGTTTTATTTCCTCAGATAGCGACTCTGGGCCGTTGGTGTCCGGAATTTCCAGTCAGTCACCAGACCACGAACATGCTTATACTTGGATTTATTTAACCGTGTGTTTGAAGCCAATCCGCTGTTCACGGTGTCATCCAATCGGGAGCTTCAAAGTTACCGTAGTGACGTCACTACATACAAAGCTTCCGACTGGATGAAACCGCCAAAAGCTGGTACTTGCCAGACGCTTGACTTAAATCTTGCTATAATCTGTGACCCGACGTAACCTGACCAAGCCGTTCCGTAGCCGACGTTGGCTAATTATTCATGTTAAATTTTTCGAAAGCTGAAATTACTCGCATGGAAATAATAATAATAATAATAATAATAATAATAATAAACACTATATAAAAAGAACGGACAAGGTGTAGATCAAGAAAGATCAATTATGTGGCTTAAAAGCCAGAATCGGAAGCAGAATAATTACTCCCGAAGAGCAGGCGTTGAGAACACGTCATTAAGATAAAGCTGTCCTCAAAATTTCCCGAGATGATAGATACTTCATCTGCTAGGAACAAGTAGAGATCATTGTTCATATTGTCCCAGTTTGTCCAATTCTTTCAAAGACCGAATACTTGATAAGACCGGATAGAGTGCATAGTTATCTCGACTAGCAGTTCCGGAACGCCTTCGAAGTTCCAAACACATACTCCAAGTGGTAGGAACACTCACCAAAACCGGTGACATCTGTTGGATTGTGTACAATATTGTACGATCACGAAATTCAAACTGCTCAAATTCAGAAATAAATTATTTGTTTACCTTCAAAATCCTTGACGACTATGTGTTAACATGCAACTAGTATAACAGTCCAACTTTACAAATACGTCAATGAAAAACAAAGGTTTATTATTATTATTATTATTATTATTATTATTATTATTATTATTACACTAAATATCTAACAATTGGAAAAAGTCCAAAAAACAACAATTTCTACTCCACCTTCCTTTCAGAAACGGGACACCAATTCATAGATTTAAACATGGTCTTTCCAAATTCTACAATTTATTTAATTCTTCAGGGTAGGAAAAAATTCTATGATTTAATTTTCTTCCATAAAATTTTACATGGACTCATTGATTGCCCGGAACTTCTTTCATCTCTCTTCAAATCCCTCAGACGAGAAGGAGAAAACCTATCTGCTTCTGGGTGGATGTATCTTCAACTTACTACAGCTATTACGACATCTTCAATAGACTACCAAGAACCGCCAACTACTATGCTGATAGGATTCAGTTTTTCAATCATGACTTTAATTTTTTTAGTTGTTTTACATTTCTTTTGCTCACCGAGTGTATAGATAATATTCCATTCTATGATTTAATTCGTTCAAAGAGTGAATTCACTACTTTTATGTAATTCTCTGATATTCGCAGTTAGGTAGCTATGTGTTTTTCTGCGCGTTTTATGTAATTAGCTTTATGTATTTTTAATGTAAGCGCATGTACAACTCTCTTAAAAGATTGTCAAGCTGCTACTTCAAGGCCTCGCAATATTTCTTCCAATATTTCATCCCAATTCATGGGTTTTATGATTTGCGGGTATTTTCCAAACAACCACAACCTAAGGTTCGTTGTACAGGTGACACAACTATGGTGAGCAGCCCATGGTTTGTCCTGATCACAAACACGTCAGCCAAAGTATAAAGAAAACGTAAGTTATATAATTTCATATATTTTTTACCTCTGAAGTTTGCGCGTGAATCTTCCACAAACGTAACAGAAGTTATCGGATTGATTCGCACACTTTCGATGTGAAATGACGATTTGCATTTTATCGAACCGATTCAAATGTACAGATCACGTGGCGCATTTCACTTTACAAAAACCACATACATATAATGTATTAATGTATTTGAGGCACACGCATACCAGACACGAACTTTGCGCCCACATCCCCGTGACACAGACTTACTCAAAATCTGCCACACGAACAGTTCGATACTTTTATTCTTGCGATAAGGTAAGGGGCTAAAATAATTCCTTTGGGTGTATGATGCACAGAAGGAAATATGAGGGTGCACGTGACTTGCTTTCAGAACATCCACTAAGACCTACTGAGGCAACAAAGACCTACTCATAATTGAACGCGACTACCAGACGCGAGTATAAAGACGACAATCTTTGAATACAGAAGGTAAAAATGAAATAAAAAACCCATAAAAAAACACACAAATACAAAACCATGAAAGCCTCATTTTGTTGATACCTCATAAAAGTGGCGTAAATGAACTGAACATATTTTATTTTTAAAAAAAATTTATGCGCATTGATTCTACTTTATTCTACTTAAGCGTATTGATCTTATAGGTGCAATTTAAATGTATTAGCATGAATACATAAAAATACGATATGATATGGAACAAACGTACGGTATTTTAAAAACTTCGAAACAATATGACGTTTTTATTGTGATGTTCGCAATCTACGCGTAAATTAGGGTACGTTGCACACTCTTATTTTTCTGGAGGTAAACATCTTGTTCCCTAGAGTAATTGGTTTTCTATGGTATGACCCGTTAATAAATAATAATAATAACAATAATAATAATAATAGTAATTATTATTATTATTATTATCATTACTATTATTATTGCAGTAGTCGCCCGCGCACCCTTAAAACAGCCGTCACAGGGTTTCAGCGACAAGACGGCGGCCCCCACAAGAAGATACGGGCGCCGCTCACAAGAGTGCGTTAAGAGCGGGCGCAACGGAGCCTTCTCGCATCAACAGGCGCAACCGAGCGCGTCGCCGGCCTACGACATGACCAGTCAGCGAGACCTCAGCCCAGAAGGGTATAAGAATCTGATCGAGTCTTCCCGCAATGTTCTGAGCGTTGAAGTGCGAGTACCAAGTGACTACGTGATCGGCCCTGAGTTACGAATTTTTGCCCCTGGATTTTAGTGACAGTGACTACTGCTTCGTTAATGGGGCATCTCATCGGTTTATGGTACTTTTGGCAAGCCCTGGCAAATCTCGCAGATAATTGGCGACAAGGCTTCGTATACAATTACTCTGTACTATTGGAAATAGTACACCGAAAAAACGAACGGTTGGAGTATACCAGATCCATGATACTGTAACAGGTTCGTTCTTACAGTATACCAGATCCATGATACTGTAACAGGCTTCCTTATTACAGTATACTAGATCCATGATACTGTAACAGGTTTCCTTGTTACAGTATACCAGATCCATGATACTGTAACAGGTTTCCTTGTTACAGATATACCAGATTCCATGATACTGAACAGGTTTCCTTGCTTACAGTATACCAGATCCATGCAACTGTAGCAGCTTTTCTTTTCACAGTATCATGGATTCTGTATAACTCCAACGGTTTTATTTTTCGATGTGGAAATAGTTACACCGTGGAAAAAAGATCGGTTGGAGTATAACAAGATCTATAATACTGTAACCGGTTCCATGTTACAGTATACCAGATCCATGATACTGTAACAGGTTTCCTTGTTACAGTATACCAGATCCATGATACTGTAACAGGTTTTCCTTGTTACAGTTATATACCAGATCCATGATACTGTAACAGGTTTCCTTGTTACAGATACCAGATCCATGATACTGTAACAGGTTTCCTTGTTACAGTATACCAGATCCATGATACTGTAACAGGTTTCCTGTTACAGTATACCAGATCCTGATACTGTAGCAGTTTTCTTTGTCACAGTGATCATGGATCTGGTTATACTCCAACGGTTCTTTTTTTCGATGTGGAAATAGTACACCGAAAAAGATCGGTTGGAGTAATACCAGCATCATATAATACTGTAACCGGTTTCCTTGTTACATATACACATCCATGAACTGTAACAGGTTTCCTTGTTACTGTATACCAGACCATGATACTGTAACAGGTTTCCTTGTTACAGATATACCAGCATCCATGATTACGTAACAGGTTTCCCTGTTACAGTATACCAGAGCCATGATACTTAACAGGTTTCCTTGCTTACAGCATACCACATCCATATACGTACAGATTTCTTTGATACAGTATACCAATCCAATGATACTGTAACAGGTTTCCCTTGTTACAGTATTACCAGAGCCATGGATACTTAACAGGTTTCCCTTGTTACAGTTATACCAAATCCATGATACTGTAACAGGTTTCCTTGTGTACAGTATACCAGATCTATGAATACTGTAACAGGTTTCCTTTTACACGTATACCAGATCCCATGATACTGTAGCAGTTCTTCTTTGTTCACAGTATCATGGATCTGTATGACTCCAACGGTTCTTTTTTTTCGGTGTGCGAAATAGTACACGAAAAAAGATCGCGTTGGAGGTACCGATCTATTAATTACTGTACCGGTTTCCTTGTAACAGTATACCACAGTCCATGATACTGTAACAGTTTCCTTGATACCTGTTATACCAATCCATGATACTGTAACAGGTTTCCTTTTTACAGTTATACCAGATCCAGATTACTGTAACAGTTTCTTGGTTACTGCTATACCAGATCCATGCGTACTGTAACAGGTTTCTTTGTCACAGTATCATGGATCTGGTATACTCCAACGCGTCATTTTTTGTACTAAATTAAAACCCATTTTTATAAAAATAACGTGTGTTGACACATCAATTATCATTATTATATTATTATTATTATATTATATTATATATTATTACTATTATTATTATTATTATATTTTATTTTATTAATATTATTATTATTATATTATTATATTATTATATTATTATTCTATTTTATTTATTATTATATTATTATATTATTATATTATTATTATTTTTTATAATATTATATTATATTTACTATATTATTCATTATTTTATTATTGTTATTATTTAATATTATTATTATCACTACCATTATTATCATTTATTGTTATAATTATTAGCGTTATTATAATTATGTTTGCATGTGCTCACCGAGGGCGCGCGCGCCGTGAGAGGGCGGCGAGGTGGGACGTCTGGAGCGGCGAGACGGGCGAGGCGGCGCGGGGGGCGGGCTGGCGCGGCAGCACGGGCGGACCCACCAGCAGCAGCAGCAGCGCAGCACGCGCCGGGCCCAGCAACCAGCAGCGCGCGCCCGCGCCCCACCAGGCCCCCGCGAGCTCATGCTCCCGCACCTGCAACAGCACGCACGCCACACGCAACACGTTATTATGTACTGCGTAGCCTTTTGAGAACCGACGGGTCGCTCGTCAGGCCCTTTGACCGGCAGGCCCTACGTTCGAGTGCAGACTGTAGAACACTAAGCTTGTAAGAATAGGTCGCTGCAGTCGGCTGCTCTTCTCGGTCTTCCGTTTGGTTTCTCCGAATCAACACCAGGCGATTGCCGGGGTAGTACGATACCAAAGGGGCCTCCGACCGTTGGCTACCTTTCCTATATTTTCCTTGTTCCTAAATCCTCACCCCTTACACACACACACACACAACACACACACACACACACCACACACACACACGCACACACGTTTATGTACTCGCGTAGGCTTTTTTGAGAACGACCGCGTCGCTGGTCAGCCCTTCTGACCGGCAGGGCCCCACGTTCAGTAGACACTATTGTAGGACATAGTTGGGTAAGATAGGTCGACGCAGGTTCGGCTGCTCTCTCGGTCTTCCGTGGTTTCTCCGATCAACACCAGGCGATTGCCGGGGTAGTACCCTAATAAACGGGCCTCGGACCGTTGGCTACCTTTCCTATATTCTCCTTGTCCTATCCTCACCCCTTACACACACACACACACAGACACACACACACACACACACACGTTACGCTATTATGTACTCGCGCAACTTTTTGAGAACGACGGGTCGCTGGTCAGGCCCTCTGACCGGCAAGCCCGAGGTTCGAGTGCAGGATTGTAGACACTAGTTTGTAAGATAGGTCGAATGCAGTCGCTGCAGTCGGCTGCTCTCTCGGTCTTCCGTGGTTCATCCGATCAACACCAGGCGATTGCCGGGGTAGTACCCTAACTACCGGGCCTCGGACCGTTGGCTACCTTTCCTATATTCTCCTTGTCATATCCTCACCCCTTACACACACACACACACACACACACGTTATGCTATTATATACTCGCGCAACTTGTGTAGAACGATGGGTCGCTGGTCAGCCCCTCTGACCGGCAGGCCCTAGGTTCGTGTGCAGGATTGTAGATACTAGCTTGTCAGCTAGGTTGAATTCAGTCGCTGCCTGGAGGAGAATTCTAGCGGTCGCCTGCTCTGATCGGTGGTTTTCCGTGGTTCATCCCATGGAACACCAGGCGAATGCCGGAGCAGTACCCTAACAAACGAGTCACGGGCCGCGCGCGATCTCACTTTCCTCTTCCATGTCCTATCCTCACCCCTTTCACGCACACTTACACCAACACGCAATAGACCTCCAGACATGCCGGGAGACCCGTCAGGAGCTAAGAGCTTGTTCCGGATGGGGCGGTACCCCTCTGGTGGGAGATACCTGGTAGGGGAAAACTCCACTAGCTGACGGTAGGTCGGCGCCGGATCTCGCCACACAGCAGGGGAACGATCACCGCCACCTCCTGCATGCATTACACTTACGAGACTAATGACCCTGGTAGTTGACGTGCACGGAGTCACTAAACAATCAATTGAACAATGGATTGAAGAAATGCGTGTAGAGTGGGAAGCGGGGATATTAGTTAGGAAATCGGCCACTACAGTATCGGCAGCGAATAAGAAGCGACTCCGGCAGTTCAATGCACTGTTGCCACACATTACTACGCACATGCTTTCACTTACATCACATAATAAATTAAATCTCAAAACATTAACAACTACTGAAAGGCTATGACACATCTTGATGCCACGTTCATAACTGTCGCCAAAGCCGAAACCTTATCGCCTCCGCGACTTCGTGTGAGTCGGATGAGCGCCAACGCTGAACCCTGGCTGTGAGAAAGTAAACAAATCCTCGCAAGCTGATTGCTTCAGAGCAATGATGTTCCACAGGAGGTGACGACAGAACTGTCGGAGACGCTTATACGCAGCCAGTAAAGCAATGCCAATCTCTGGAGAATCAGTCATGCCTTCGCAACATTCTCAATAATTTACATTCTATCTTTCTCGAGAGTTCGAGGTATCTGCTATGATGAATCTTCAAAACTGCTTCGTAATTATTTTTTGTTGTTGTTGTTATTGAGAAAGTCACCGCCAGAAGAACACATCTTTAACAGAAAATTGTTTTTATTTTGCGCCAGTGAAGACGTATTCGGAATGTTGTCATCAGGGCACGCTACGAGCTGTTACTTTCAACTGTTTACTGCGCCAGAGAGGGTAAAGCGTCATTCAAGAAACGATGCGCGATTAATACATGACACGCCGTGTTAAGTAGAAATATACCCTTCGCGTTGCGGCTAGGGTATATGAAAATTCGAAAAGCGGATACCACTGCTAAGGAAAATGCGAATTCAGGAAACGAGGGGCTCATTTAAAAAGAAACGAGAATACGATAAGAGGGGGCACTTTTACACTTTTGCGAATGGAAAGGAGTAATTTTTTTTAGGAAATTTCAATTTGGAAAGGAGTCAATTTTTAGAAAAAACAAATTTGAGAAATGAGATGCCTTTTTGAGGAAACTGCAAACTTCGAAAGGTCGTACTATTTTGACAAGAGATAACGAATTTGGAAAGCACTCATTTTTACGAAACTACTCGTTCGGGAAGGTGCCATTTACACAACAACGTCAATTAGGGAAAAGAATTTTAGGAACACACTAATTTGAGAAAGATATGTTTTTAAGAAGACCCAATTTGAGTGTCTTACTGAGAAAACTGCTCGAAATGTAGTGGCCAATAGAATTAGTCTCGACAAAATGATACAAACATTTATTCATCTTGTCGTGTAGGATACAAGAATGCATTTTTTGACACCTGAAATAAAAACACATGTTATAAGACGATTTTTATTATTTCCCTCTTTGAGTCAAGACGGCTAGCTTTATATAACTAAATGCAGTGTATTTTATTTATGAGAAGAATAAAAAATACCCTGTTAGTCACATCTTGTTAAGTGGCCGGCGTAACAAGTTGAACGGAATTATGAAGAACATTTAAAATACCAAACAGTTTCACACTATCGTCCACAGCGTCGCTTAAACCATAGAAAACACAAGCAAGCAACTTGGACTTCATCATTGTCGTTTCAAGTGACTGTATTCGGATCGTTTACGAACACAAATCGACATGTGCTTAGTTTTTCTTCTCGTAAAAAAAAAAAAATAAATAAATAAATAAATAAATAAATAGATAAATAAATTCATAAGTTCCCCACGCTTTTTTGCAATGCTAGGAAACGCCTTTCGTGTTGTATTTGTCGAATGTAAATTCACGTCACGCACGGAAGCAGGGAGAACAGCGAAAGCGAATTAACGTGAAATGGGTCAAGTTCATAACGTAGGAACAAAATTATCCTCAACGCGACTCAACTCACAAGCGAGCCAGAGAACACCGGAAACACATTCCAATTAACTCAAGCGAACTAGAGCAGTCATTACAAGATTCGGATTCATGTAGTGAAAGCCGATGCAAGCGCGTTAGATGTGTTTGGGCGCACATATTTCACAGTAAACCAAGTAAATAACACGTCAAGTAATTAACACCATCTCGTCTTGTGGAGTTACTGGATAGCTCGGTTCTCACTTTATGACCGCATTAAAAGTGAAGAAATGAAGAAATAAATACACATGGTGAGTGCAACAGTATAAAATAAACGGGGAAAAACCTATACTAAAATTGTCTGAAGCGAGAATAACTAGATTGGCTCTGGTTTATAAGTCAGGAGAGAAAAGAAACGTAAGTGTACCACGAAGAAGATGGAGTGAGCAAATCTAGGCTCCGAAACATGCTGTGTGCGGTATAACAATACCCTATTTTTTGGTAAAACACATATTCCTGGTACGCTGAAACTTAAGGTACCCATTCTAAAAAGTTACTACTTAGAAAGTTATTACTTTGTAAGAAATTATTAATTACCTTTTTGTTTTCAATGGAAAGTTAGGTTAAACCCCTGTTGGGTTAAACCCCTTTTGTCAGAGTTATGAGACTCCTGTTGAAGTTAAAGTCTTCGCGCCACAAATACAGAGTGACTCAGAATAAATGTCACAAAATTATACGTTACTTAGACGAAAGATGTTCACCTTTTGCTAATTTAATAGGTGGTGGAAAATTTCAAGTCACACATTTGACATTTGCCCCTGGTTTGGGAAAGTACTCACCGGGTACTGGCGTTTGGCAGGTACAAGTTCCGGCGCGAAGATATTTAATATACCTGCCGAATTCCAGTGCAAGACGAGTCAATAACGAAGAAAATTTGTGTTCTCCACTAGACCGGCACGAAATTCTATACACTTCAATTCAGTGTAACTGACTGTAGGAATTCAATGTATATGTTTTGTATTCGAAACGAAAAATGTTATAACAAAATTCTATGATAGTGTTCAGATATCCTTACATTGAATATTCTTCCGAAGAAAGGGTGAAAAATATATAACGTTGAATTTAGATGATTAAAGAACCCTGTATTAATTGTGAATGACAGAATCAAGTAATCAAACTTTTGTTAATTTTTCTGACCATTTTATGACAGTTTTCCAATTAAATCTTAATTTAAAATATTAATAAACGAGACTACATTCAAATTAAATCCCCCCCTCTGCGCGAGCATCAATGGTTACTAATCCAGTTTTCAAAATATCGATGGATTTAGGTGAATGTGGTATTTATATTAATGCTTTAATTTCGAGTGCTCAAATGCACTTCGCTGTTAAGAACCTCGATGTTTTATTGGCGATGTCCTATCTCTAATTGTCTGCTGGAAGGCCAGGTTTTAATCCTCTCGAGTAATAGAAAGCCAATCTGGGGAGAAGGACTCCCTCCAGGATCATCCCGACGACCTGCAAGAGCTTTTCCAAGACGAATGGGAGTTGATTCCTCAGGAGGAACCGACCCATTATTCAGGAGACGTTGCTAGCTATTATAGTTGCCGTAGGCAGTAATACTTGTAACCGAACAAAAAGACAGTGGCACTAACGAATAGTAACAAAATCTAAGAGTACAAACATACTCAAAACCAGGGGTTCCTATTGGTCTCGATATCGACCCCCCTGGGTGATTGAATGATTGATGTTTAGTGATTCCATGATTGGATTTTAGTGATACCAGGCGCGTCAACAGCTAAGGGTCATTTGTCCCTCTAAATGTAGGGCATGTTTTTATCACGAGAGGTGGTTTTAATCTACCCACGTTGGATGGCAAGCGGAGTTTTCCGCAACCAGGTATCTCCCATCAGCGGGCACCGCCCCGACCGGAACAAACTCTAAGCATCCGAACGGTAGCCCGGCATGTGTGCAGTGTAGTGCACGTTAGTGTAAGTGGGCGTAAGGGGAGAGGATAGGACAAGAAGGAGAAAGGAAAGAACGTGGGCGGTCCGTTGCCCGTTTGTTAGAGAACTGCTCCGGCAATCGCCTGGTGTTGATCGAAAAAACGGAAAACTAACGATCAAAGCAGCTAGTCGCTACAATTCTCCTCCAGACAGAGACTGAATTCGACCTAGTTGACAAGCTAGTGTCGAACATCCTTCCACCGTTGCCAGTGGAACCATAGGACCTCCCAGACAGAGGCAGTGCAGTGACATCGGTTGATACCATGAGCCAATATAGGTGTTGTGGTGCGTTATCGTTGGCATTGTTCATGAAATAATTATAGACGTTGTCATTGCCAACAATAGTATTGTACTATTGTTGGCAATGACAACGTCTGTAATTATACCATGAGCCAACTTTGACAGTCGACAAAATTTTAGTGAGTCGATGAAATTTTAAATGGGGGACAACGATGAACAGAAGGTCGATAAACGAATATGTACATTCAAAGATTAAGATAGTAACGATTAGAAAAAAAATATTAAAGAAGTTGGTAATTGTTTTCTGGTACAAAGGTTTAAATAGTCTTTAAATTACAAATTTTACAGTGATTACATAATCCATCATGTTACGTTTTATGAAACACATAATGGAAAATATTTTTTTTGAAAAATCTAACGAGGTTACTAGTATGTGAGAATATGTAAATTATATGTGTGTGTGTTATATATATATATATAATATATATATATACATATATTACTAATTATCAATAATAAATACAAATATAATAATTAATAAATAGTACATAATAACTACCTACAAATAGAAAAATTAGATGGATACAGGGCCGGATGGCTGGAAGGTCAACATCCGCAGGAGGAACGTAAAATTGCGCTCTTAATGAAAAAGGCTCTCCGCTCTCCATCAGTCCGCCTGCACGCAATCGCGGGACTCCTCGCACGTGCGAACTGGAGGGCGGGGCGTGCGTGAGCGTGGCGAGGCCGGGCGGGCGACGAGGCGGAGCGCGAGGCGAGCGGGGACGGGCGAGAGAGAACGAGGCGGGGCGAGGCGCGGACGGGGCGGAGAGAGACGAGGCGGGGGCGTGCGAGCGGAACACGGGCGGGGCGGGGTGGTGGCAGGTTGTGGCGGGGTGGCGTGGGGCAGGGCCGAGGCGGGGCGGGGCGAGAAATGGCCATAGGTGCTGTGAGGCGAGGCGGGCGAGCGAGGCGAGGCGAGGCGAGGCGAGGCGAGGCGAGGCGAGGCGAGGCGAGGCGAGGCGAGGGCGAGGCAACGCGAGGACGGGAAGTGGGTGGTTGAGCCGGCGCCGTGAGTGGCTGCTCCCGAGGGGGTAATTGGAGTTACTGCGACCGCCGCCGCCGGAGGCGCGGCTGCTCCTTGTGCGAGGGCGGCGCACCGCCAAGCGACGAGAGGACTACGCGCGCTCCCTGCTAAAGCTTTCTTTGTTGTGACCAAGGCTCGGATTCTGATGACCTAAAAATTCTTCCAAATTAACCCATAAAAAACCTTTAGAAATTGACGAAAATTACCTTAAAAAATTTAAAAGTAAGGGGAATATGATCTAAAAAACCTTAAAAGTAAGGGAAAAATTACCTCATCGTTTAAAAATATTCCGATACAAAGTTTTTCCGAAAATGTTTAATTATTCAATGAATTTTCAATTTTAAATAAAATTTATTTACATAAAATTATGTTTAATGTACAGTATTCATTTTAGGAGGAAATGTAATCCTTAGCTCGGGTTACTCGCCGCCGAATTTGTGTAATTACATTGTGATTTATACAACTCCACCCCTGGTAGTTGACGGTTTCATCACATTCGGAGCTTGAACGTCACCGTAGCGACGTCACGAAAGGGACGTTCAAGCACTCGAATGGATGAAACCGTCAACAGCTGATACCTACCAGGGGCGGAGTTTCAAAAATCGTAGTATAGCTTGTTTGTGCGCGTGAAGTATTATTATGGTAATTAGTCCCAAACGGATGGTTAGGGATTTGAACCCCGGTTCTAACTGTGTAAAGCGGCAGTCTGGTCGCCAAACTACGGCTCGCTCCAGGGGCAGAGTTTCAAAAATCGCGTAGTATAGCGTTTCTGTGCTCGTCAAATATTATTGTAGTAATTAGTCCCACACGGTAATTAATTCCACACGGATGGTCCGGGATTTGAACCACGGCTCATACTGTAGAAAGCGGCAGTCTGGCCGCCAAACTACGAGTCGCTCGCCGCCGAATTTGTGTTATTACATTGTGATTTATGCAACTCCACCCCAGGCAGGTATCAGCGGTTGACGGTTTCATCCAGTCGGGAGCTTGAATGTCACCGCAGCGACGTCACTATGGTGACGTTCAAGCTCCCGGTTGGATAAAAACCGTCAACAGCTGATACCTACCAGGGGCGGAGTTTCGAAAATCGCAGTATAGCGTTTCTGTGCGCGCCAAGTATCATTATGGTAATTAAGCCCACACGGATGTTTCAGGATTTAAACTCCGGTTCGAAATATGGAAAGCGGCAGTGTGACCGCCAAACTATAGGACGCTCGCCGCCGAATTTACGTAATTATACTACGATTTATGCATCTCTGCCCCTGGCAGGTATCAGCGGATGACGGTTTCATTAAAGGGGGAGCTTGAACGTGTCCGTAGTGACGTCACTATGATGACGTTCAAGCT
Organism: Gryllus bimaculatus; assembly: GCA_017312745.1. Taxonomy (NCBI): domain Eukaryota; kingdom Metazoa; phylum Arthropoda; class Insecta; order Orthoptera; family Gryllidae; genus Gryllus; species Gryllus bimaculatus. The sequence goes on from BOPP01000154.1 coordinate 2,039,967, forward strand.
CCCGGTTGGATGAAACCGTCAACAGCTGAATTCTGCCAGGGGCGGAGTTTCGAAAATCGCAGTATAGCGTTTCTGCGCGCGCCAAGTATTATTCTGGTAATTGGTCCCGTGAATATAGCGCGTTATGTAGCCGGGGAATGGCAGTGTTCCTTCCACACTGGACTGCGAGATTCGGCGCTGATGTTCACGTTCGGCAGGGTTATTCCCCTACAAGGTGCCTCCCACTAGCGGGGGGCACTGCCTCAGTCGAGACAAGTTCTCAGCGGCCGACTAGTCTTCAGACATGTCGTGTGGTAGTGCAGTGAATACTTCCAGGGATCTTTCCTACGTTGTATTTCTTTCGAAACCCTTTTTCAATTTTTTTTTACGAGTCCATTTCTTTCACCCGATATATACATTATTATTTTAAGTGGCTGCAACGAAAGGCTTTTAATGGATTACAAAACCCACATTCTATATTTCTTTGTTATCGATCCCCGGTTTTCTCTTCCAGAAAGTGTCTCCGGCACATAAAAGCCGCTGTAAAGAGAACGTATGGTTGGACGAGTGCAAAAAATAATCAACGACCCAGAAAGGGGAAAACCTTGTCGTTGAGAGATAAATACACTAATGGCAATTCTTGTAAACCAATTAATACGCGTAGGCGCATCAATAACCCCAACATTTTATTTTCAGTCATATTCGAGATAGCAAGGTTTCACGGCGTACAATGCGAGTGGTGAAACACCACTCACTCGTTAGACGCAAAATAAAAGAAACGGGAAGCCATAAAAATGAAGCAATAAACGTAAACCTTGAGGTCCCAATTTTATGGCATTTAACGCACAATTTAGTTTTCTTTTAAATGTCTTAATGTTCCAAGCAAATCATTTTTGGGGTATTATAGTCGAATTTTTTCTCGAGCCATTTCCCCAATTTTATGAAGAGCTGGAGAACGACGCGGGAAGAATGATGCAACAAAAACAAATCGAATGGCGTAATTACTTCTCATCCTAAGCACTCCGAGAACACGCGGCTTTACGTGACGGAATTTTTCAGGTCAAAATAGAAAGTTTTAGCGCCAGGTTAAGGAGACATCCTTAAACTATTGTTCACGTGACTAACGAGTTTGTACGGTCGTAACGAACAACGTTCAGTAGAGTTTTAGCAATACCGACATTGCGTTATGCATTATAACGAAAGAAGAAGCATTTCAAGCATTTAGCAAAGAAGTGTAATATATCAAAGAGTACAGACTAGTGGTGAAACACTTGAACAATGGATTGAGTCAGAGTAAAAAAGTCTGCATTATACAAGGGGTTTCACATTTTCTGATCCAGCGCGATGAGTGTGTAGTTTGGGATTTTGAATCTACTTTTTTTGAGAATGTAGGAAATTACAACATCGCGTTATGAGCATAAGACATAACACAAAGATATAATTTAAACTTGTTTGCGAATTTCGATACACGTTCTTTTTTCAAGGTCCGTCACGTAACTATTAGTGCAAAAAGCCCCTTCCTTAGGTGTGGCCCTATACCTCCTAATAACTTAAAGAAAGATATTCTACCGAAATTAGTAAATTTTTTCGAGACTGATAAAACATCATCATTACCCAGTAAACAGCAATGACTGTCTACTTGTAGGTAGCGCACGGGTATACAGAGCATCGAACACGTAGCATACGACTGTGGATTCGAGTTCCATGAACAATATTGGTATAATTGATTGATTAAGGTATTTTTGATTGATTTCTTGTTTCCGGGACCGTCAACTAATATGGTCATTTCCCCGTAAGTGTAGTGCGTGTTTTTACGAGATATGGTGGTGATGTTTCCCTGCTGGTTGGTGAGAGCCGGCCCTGACCTAAAAGTCGGTTGGTGCGGATTTCCTTATTCACATATCTCCCATCTGTGGGGCACCGCCCCAGCTGGGGCATGCTCTAAGCTACCGACGGGTCTCCCGGCGTGTGGGACAGTGCATTGCTTGTGAGTGAGTGCGTGCAAGTTAGGGGCGAGGACAGGCCAAGGAGGGAGAAAGGAAGATCGCGCGCGGTCCATGGCCCGTTTTGTTAAGGTACTACTCCGGCATTGTTCTGGAACTGATCGGAGAAACCAGGAAAATCTACCGATCAGATCAGCCGGTCGCTAGGATTCCCCTGACAGCGGTTGAATTCGATCTAGCTATATTGCTAGAGCCGGAAATGGTGCCACCGTTGGGACATGAACCTAAGGTTCTCCATCAGAGACCGTGCAGTAACATTACTGATGCCCGGAGCCACCTAAGCCAGTGTTTGAGACGTGACTGTCGTCTCACAACGCGTATCCAGTCAAATTCATTATACCATCCATAATCATTCAGCTGCCTTTACAACACTCCTACAATCCTTCAAACAGAGCAAGACGTATAGCGGAATGCAAGGGAAACCATCCCACTTGCCCAATCGGTTCCATCCCTACGCTCCTGCTTGAATTTCGCCTGGCGCTCTGGGGGACCGACGAGTTTGCAGCAGCGACGAAAAATGCAGAGCCCTCTCGGCTGAGGAAGCGAGAGCAGTACACTGCTGCGTAGTTGGCATCTCCTACCACCTCGCATCCCTTTTGAATAACAACCCATCTATTATCATTCATCTACGACCTCGCTAGCGGTGTGTTTCCCCAACCAAGTTACTCCACCAGCGGGGATCGTCCCCATTCTGGGATCAAGCTTCTGTCCGGGTCGGGCCGGTTTGGTACGGTCTGGTGGATTCAGCGTTGGGTCGGCGAGGTAGACAGTGCCGCGATCGTGTCGTGTCAGTCGGGTTGGAACGAGCAGTGTCGAGCCGGTGGGTCCGGCCGCGGCTGGGCTTGCCCGAACGAGACGGCGTCGGGACGTGACGGTTCGGTCGGGACGTACGGTCGGGTCGGGACGAGTGACGTGCAGGGTCGTGTCGCGGGTGACGGGTCGGGTCGGATGGACACGTGGTCGGGACGTGACGGTTCGGTCGGACGCGGACTGACGGGTTCGGACGTGACGGGTCGGCGGGTCGGGACTGACGGGTCGGGACGTACGGGTCGTCGGACGTGACGGTTGTCGACGGACGGCGTCGGACTCGCGTGACGGGTCCGACGTGCGGTCGAGACGTGACGGGTCGGACGTGAACGGTGTCGGAACTGAAGGTCGGACGTGACGGTCCGGAACGTGACGGGTCGGCTACGGTCGACGACGGTGTCGGGACGTGACGGGTCGGGACGTCGACGGGTCGGACGTGACGGTCTGAAAGCTGAGGTCGGACGTGACGCGTGGACGTGACGGGTCGGACGTAGCGGTCGGACGTGACGGTCGACGAGGCGCTGACGGGTCGGGACGTGACGGGTCGGACGACGGGTCGGGACTCGATGACGTTGACGTGTCGGGACGTGACGGGTCGGCGACTGAGGTCGCGACGTGAGTGCGGTCAGTCGGTCGGGACGTGACGGGTCGACGGACGCGTCGACGTGAGCGGGGACGTCCGGCGGGAGTAGTCCGTGACGCGGTCGGAACGTGACGGGTCGGGACGTGACGGTCGGGGACGTGTCGGACGTGACGTCGGAACGTGACGTGCGAACGTGCACGGGTCTGTGTCAGGCGGACGAGGATCGGAACTGACGTTGACGGGTTCGAACGTGACGGGTTCGGTCAGACGGCGTCGGACGGTGACGCGGTCCCGTGGTCAAGGACGCGGCCGGGACTGACGCGCGGTCGGGTGCACGACGTGCGGGACGGTTGACGGTGGTCAGACGTGTCGGGACGGGTCTGGCGACCGGGAGTCGGGAACGTCTACAGTGGGCGTGCGGTCGTCGGGGCGGTCGCTACGGACAGTGCGCGAGTTGCAAAGGCGATTCAAACTCCAGGACGCTCGTGGCGAGGAGTAGGCGGGGGGGCAATGCGTGAGCGGGGGCGCGCTGAGCGAGCAGCGTGGAGAGGGGCGTGGCGGGCGCTCCT
>BOPP01000154.1:2054930-2069472 GCA_017312745.1 Gryllus bimaculatus
AATACGGGAGGGGGCATCAATATGTCTGTTAAGTCAAAAAAAATAGCATATATAACAGAGGGTATGTATTACACGTCGCCGGGGAGAATATTATTCATCGTTTTACGTAATTACTTTACGAATTACCCCGCTGCCCACGGAAATATTTTTCGGTGGATTATGCATTAATCCAGCGGGCTAGTATTAATTTGATGCTGAAAGTCGCCGTTTAAAGGGTGTTGTCTCCCAGGAGCTCGCTACACCTCACAGCAAAGTGTTGCCAAGCACTCTCCAGAGCCGCAAGTAGTGCTATCGGAAATTCCAACAGAGAGTTAACTGTTGCAAGAGAACTCAGGCCGACTGTGACGTACTCTGATAACATTGAAGATTCGCAGCTCGTTTTTGCTTTTCAGATTAAAAAATCGGAACCATTTTGAGAAGCATTGTTAAGTGTCTCAGGGTATTCATGTGTAAATATATCGGAGGAGCCCGGCAGAAGAGTCAATAGGTGAATTCGGCGGAGGTGTGATTAACCACACGCACACACTCCCGCTAGAGGGACAACAAGGGATTATTCAGAGCTGTAGTCGCAGATTGATTCTGGAGGAAAATTCCATATGAATACTGTCAGTCACCGACTAGTTGACAGGATGGATGGACAGGACAGGTTCTGAAAAAATGAATCCAAAAACAGTAGGAGAAAAAAACACTTTTTCACGTAACAAGAATTTGCAAATCGGTTGTTATTTCTGTTGAAAATCTCCAAATCGACTTTTCGCGCGAGCATTCATGTAATCTCTGTCTATCCTATACTCACGACTCCGCTGCGTATTTCAGGAAGTTCAAATTCGGTATAACCAAGATTATCATCTCCTAATAATTAGTCTATGTTTAATTTATACCCTCGGAATAGTATGAGATTTAAAAAAAAAATTATGGCATTGTCTGTGTCATCATCGGAAGTAAGTGTATTAGCATGTATAAAGTCAGGGGTTAGTTGTTCGCTTATTTGTTTTTCTGGTCTTAAAATCATATCCTATATGTTCATTGGGGTTTGCATCAAAGCCAGTTTGATTTGAATATATGTTGTGTACTTTGATTCTTTGTTGTTGTTTTTCCTTTATAATTCATGTCCTATAACTCACGAGTGGTCAACTCATCGGCTAGTGGTAATTCAGATTTGTTTAATGAACACCACACCAACTATATCGACCTGTTACGGGGTGCACGATATATCTTCGTTATAAAACTGTACATTTTACGGTGCACTAACGCGTTACGGTCAGATGGACACATTTTTTATGGAACCGCCCCCGCGCGTTTTTGGTTATAGCCCGATGGCTCATCACAGAGAATAATTTGCATTTACAACATATGACATATTTGCCTTTGATGTTAGACCTATACACCGTATCCACAGATGTTGGTGGAATAACACGAAATCTTTTGAAGTATTGTGTCAGAACGCTTAATATGGCCTTCAAAAATCTGTGCTTGAGTGACATTGCCTATTAAATGAGGGGGAAATATTTCGTCATTTATATATATGCCATACATAACTTCGGGATGTGTACATTTCCTGAATAACTTTTTGGCAAAAATGTGAACATTTTCGATTCCTAATTTGTCCTAGAAGATGTGCTAAACATGTATTCTTGAGACTAGTTGTTAGCTATTGTGGGCAAGGGAAGTGACATTTCGTAGGAATGAGAATGCAAGGATATTAATTGTCACAAGGAAAACAATGCTGCGATTTAAGGGAGGGGGCTGCTAAGATAAGTAAATTTCCTTTTCTGTAATTGTTTATTAAGTTTTAAGTTATCAATGGTAATTCTAAACATTGCTTCTCCATTAAAACTCAACCAAAATTAGTGAGTTCAAAATTTCTGCGTTTCTGCTTTGGTTTCAACACTGTTATTTTAAAACAGGAACCTCCTTTGAATTTTAAAAGGCTGAATTTGAAATATTTACTTTCCCTTTGAATTTTTAGTGGAAATATACGTTTACCATAGGAAGCAAGCTCTTCAGTTAGTCGAAATATTTCCTTCTGAAATTATTGGGTTTCATGGTGATACGTTACATAGAAAGAAAATATGGTCTTCAGTTTGGTTTTTGCTTCTAAACCTGGAGGCAAAATTCTTTACTTAAAAAACTCACACCACAAATTTTAATAAGAACATACACAGCATACATTTTCGCCACACACAACCGAGACCAATGCGTTTGAAAAATTACCACAGAATCACATATTTGGAACACAAATTATGGAAACGAACATTAATACAAATAATGAAATGATGAAGAAAATATGTGACAACTTACGGTCAATAATAGATTATTAAATAATGAATATTTCATGTTAAATTGAGAAAGTATGGAAAATTCATTGTTAAGATACTGACAGAATATTACTAATTGTAATATATGATGATATTACTTTTTACACCAAAACACCTATATTTGCTAATATTGAATCGGTTTTGTTTTACAAGGAGTTTCACGTACCTCCGTGTACATGCTTACGCACAGACACCTGCCTCACTCATTGTAAAAGATCTGAAAAAGAAACAGATACTCTTTGTAAAAAAACTTTTCCTTCGATCGAAATCGTTTCCGTTACTTGGTTTATTGCGTTTAATAATTGTTCCTTTTCATCCAATGTGTAGGCCCCTCTTTACATCCTTGATTTGTGCTCAATCGCTCCAATTCTTAAAGAGGTACTTTTCCTTTTAATTTTTAGATTTTAGTCTTCATGCTTTCAAGTGTTTTTTACACTTGGTTATATTTGAATGAAACATTACCTGCATTAACACAGATGGGAACAATTTTTGTGATTTTGTGATACGGTATAAATATAAATATTTTATTTTCAAATTAAACCACATATAAAATTCTAACTGCAAAAACCGGGCAACAAAACGGCCAATAAATTTTTCTTCTAAGCGCGCATTTAGAAGCAACAAAGAACACAAAATTTAGGGGGGGAAACCCTTCTAATATGGCACCACTGATCAACTGGGTGTTGCTCTCACTTGTAAAGACTGAAGAGAAAGGCGCATTGTCCCTCGCCGGCGGTGAACGCGCTGTCGATTGGCGAGTAACTCCGTCGCCGTTTAAGGCTTCAATGGGGCCGTTGGTTATACGTGTATGTCCACTTTGTTTTGGGCCGTCACAACAGATACACACACAGCACACACACACCTCGCACGCTACAAGCAGCGTTTGCGCGAAACGAACACGCAAGAACCGGCCTTCGCCCCCCCGTCCGCTTGCACGTCTATACTTCGCACCTCATCAGACACCACAGACACACACACAGGCAAGTGACATCACACAACGAGCTGCGCATCCGGGGCAGCTGCCGCGGCACACACGACGCCGACGTGGAAAAACGGTGACGAGCCTACCGCGCGGGCTTCACCTAGACAACTGCCGATGGCAAAACTCAGCCTCTGCCGCCCCCGCCCCAGACGACCGCCCAGACGCCCCGCCCGCCCGACGCGGGCCCCCGCCCGCCCGACGCCCCGCCCCCGGACGGCCCCGCCCCCCGACGCCCCGCCCCCCGACGCCCCGCCCGCCCCCGACCAGCACACCACTCGCCCCCCGACGCCCCGCCCCGCCGACGCCCACGAACCACCACACCCCGACGTCCCCCGCCCACCGACGGCCCCGCCCCAAGCACAACCCACACACCACACCCGACCGCCCCCGCCCCCCGACGCCCCCGCTCCCCGACGGCCCCGTCACCCGACCCCCGCCCCCCCGAGCCCCGCCCCCCGACGCCCGCCCTCCGCGACCGCCCCGCCCCCCGACGCGAGGGAGCCCCGCCCCCCGAACCACCGACCAGCACACCCCGCCCCCCGACTCCGCCACCGCCCCCCGTACGCCCCCGCCCCGACGCCCGCCCGAGGCCCCTGTCCTCCCGAACGGGGGGCCCCGCCTCTTTCGACCGTCCCCCTCGCCGACGCCAACGCGCCCTCCCCGACGCACGTCCCGCGCCCCCGACGCCCGCGCCCCCGCGACGCCCCCCCCGACGCCCCGCACATCCCACGCCCGCACGCGGACCCCGCCCACGCCACGATAACGACGTCCGGCCGCGCGCGCTAGCTCCGACGCCTGCCCCCAAATCTAGGCCGGACGCCAGACACCCGACGGCACTCTCGACTGGCGACCGACCCGCCCTCGAAGATGATGCCGGGAGAGGCCGCACGCAGGCAGGCAGCATTGTCCGTCGCCCCTCGCTCGTCGCCTAGGCGCTACGCCTAGCCAACCGATGCCCCGGTCGCCCCCCGCGGTCCGTCGTCCCGCGCGCCGGGTTCCGTCAGCACTGCTGTGGGACGCACGAGCCTGGCGTACCGTCGCCCCGGTCCGGCATCTGGTCTGCACAGCCAGCCCGTCGCACGCTAGCCTGGCCTACCGTCGCCCACTAGATCGAAGAACCTGGCTCGCCCGCGCACCGCGCGCTGCCGTTCGCGCTCGCCACGTCAAGCGTGTTGCCGCGTTTCCTCCTTTCGCTGAGGTGTTAGGAGGAGAGGGCCGGGCGGGCTGCCCTCCAGTGCCGTAAGCCACAAGGCTCGGTAAGGGTTCTGATTTTTAACTTAGAGACAGAATGGCTGGGCGCAATCGTCGGCGATCGGGGTCGAATGTAGGGACGGGTACAGAAGCGGCAGTGGTGTGGGCGGTACTTGCGGGGCGCGCCGTAGTGAGCAGGTGTGAGAGGGGGTGGACGAACACGGTGGAGGGGTTGGGGCGGAGTCTGGGCGAAAGCGGGGCGAAGCTGGGCGATGCTGGGCGAAGCGGGGCGAAGCTGGGCGATGCTGGGCGAGCTGGGCGGGGTGGAGCTGGGCGTAAGCGGGAAGAAAGCTGGGCGATGCAAGTCGGAGTTGAGCGAAAAGCGGGTGGGTGGAGCGGGGCGGGGCGTGAGCTTGGGGGCGTGAAGTGCGAGAGGCCGTTGCAGGATCGTACGCGTGTTCCGCCGCGCGTGGAGTCGCGAGGTGGATTGAGCCGAAGTCCGGGGGGCGGGGGGGGCACCGGGTGGTCGGGGGGCGGGGGGGGGGGCGGCCCGGGGGGGGGGGGGGGCACCGGCCTCCGGGGGGGGGGGTGGGGGGGCACGCACTCCAGGGGGGGCGTGCAGCCGAACGTGCAGGTCGCGCAGCGAAACGGGCACGCGAGAGGGTGGGTGGGCGGCGGGAGGCCCTCGCCACCCCAGCGCCCAAGAGGTTTCGTCTCAGCCCGCCACGCGTGGGCGCGGCCGTGCGCACGCGGCGTGGTACTCCTGCGTCAGGGCAGCACGCACTTCGACCAATGAAAGGCGGGGGCCGGGCCGGGCTGGGTGCAGGTGGGGCGCTTGTTTACATCGTGCCCTCCATCACCCCTCCTCTCCCGCTCATCCCCCTTCCACCCCTGCCTGTCGCTGTCATCTTTCCAGCCCTTTCATCCCTCCTCCTCTCTCCCTCTCATGCTTTCCCTCCCCCTCCTCCCCTTCCACTCTTCCTTTCTTGCCACCTTCATTACTTTCTTCCATTCTTTCTTTCTTTCGCTGCCCCTCTCATTCCCCATTACTTCATTTTCACCCCAGATCACCGCCCCTCGCCTCGCCACTTCCCTCCGTTTAGCATTCCGCCCATCCAGAGGGGCTTGACCCCCGAGATGCGACGTCGGCTATATCCCTGGGTAAAATACGAATTACTGGAGCCAAAAGCAGCCGCTCATGAGTGTGACGCTGACCCTTTGATGTCGCCGCAGTACCCTGCTCTACTCTTGCTTCCACTTCGCGGCACTGGAATTGGTGTTTCTGAGAAATTATATTTTCGAAAAAAAAAATCTTTAAGTATTAATTAAAACAAATTATCTACGCATCAAATTGTTTTAAATAACATTCCGGATTCAGCCAGCAAAATACATCGGATGTCCTTTTACATTTGCCTTCATATTTTTGAATTTGCTTTCCTAGTGGCATCGGAGTTCATAAGCAGATTATTGAAATCGTTTAACTGACCTTATCTTTGTGAAGAAATAAGACGCAACGTTTTAGAAATCGTTTGCAAAATGCATGCTCGTGTACCCGTGTTCACATAGGCGACCTAATTCAAATTTGGCGCCATACGTGGAACTCTGGCATTTTGACAATTCTTTGAGGTTATTTAAGAGAAAAGAACATACATTTTAAACGTCACTGCTTCGAGGTAGTTTTAATTTTCTCCAAAATTCCGTGAACTCTCTCTCTCTCTCTCACACACACACACACACACAAGAAGCAAGATTTCATTTTGTATGAAACTCTATGCAACAAACTTTGAACTGCTTGCCAAAGTGGCCGGGGAGATCGCGCTTGCTCCTGGGCGCTGCGTGGGTAGCATGTAGATTGTCAACAAATTCAATCTCAAAGGTTGTGTGAAACAATTCAAAATCAAAGGTTTTTCCAATAAGCTACCGGCCCATTGCTGCAAAATCAGAGAAGCCGAGCCGTGTCGTGGGGGACCGTTTCGCTCGTGAAAAAAGGCGAAATAACACGCATATTGGCTGCATCAACAGTTAGATTTTAGGTTGTGTTATTATGTCAAGTTGGCATTACATTTCCAAAGCGTTTTACACGCGGCCCGCGTGCGCGCTTTATCACACTATACATTAAAAAATACAAGCAGTAAGGATTGCCGTTCGCCAGAACCAGGTAATGCTAACAACTTCAATACGCCTAGGTGCTAACCGTCTCAATTGCGTGTCGCTTTTTTTCAGAATCTCCTCTTCTGACGAGAACACAGAAAGGCGATGGGCAGGATTTTCTTGGTGCAGTTTCTACAAATGGTCTCCCAATCATCTAAGCAATATTTTGCAGCCTAAACAACGCGTTTCTACACAGAAGAACTATGGATATTAATGACATAATACTTTCCCGTTGCAAATGGATAATTTGGCAAATTTTGGTTTCTTTAAGGAACCCCATACTTCGGTCACGCTCAGGATCCTTGATGGCATTAATCGGGGCTAGACTAGAACATCCTTCAACAGGGTGGCCAATCCTTTCATGGGACAAATATCTCGAACTATTCCCGGTTTTCCAGCATTGAAATAATTTCCTGATAAGATATTTTATTTCACTTTTAAAGGAAATATTAAAGTCAGCCTCATTGTAATTGGTCAGCTCTCTGATATCGCCATGAGAAAGTACAAATTATCAATATTTTCTCAACAAATACAAATAATAAAAAATAAAATTGTATAAATATTTCAAGGAATAATATCTAGTTTTATAAATATCTGAATTTTTTTCCTGTCTTCTAACAATTCTTCTGCACATTCCCTGATTTTTCTCCGACTTTATCCAAACAATTGGAAAATTTCGTGATTTTCCCCCACTTTCCAGGTTTTCCAGAATTTGATTGAATTAGATTGAAATTGCCTTTATTTTTACGGGCGAGACTCGGCCATCAGTTCCGCTCTTTCCCTCTGACCACGCAAATTTCCTACGCTCCTTTCACCAACTAGCAGAAAAGGAGTATTACTTAGGCGAAGAAGCGAGAAACAGCGCGATTTGAAATTTAGCCCAGAGGGCTACGTCAATTTTAGGCTTGAGGACATCTCTTTTACATGCAAGGTAAATCTACTAACATGGGACAGCCGGCTTTACTTCCCCTCCGAAGGAAGGCGTACGAAGGATTTTTTCGCCCTTAAAAATCCAGCCCTTCAATCGGGTTTGAACGCGCTAACTTGGGTACAACAGTCCAGTACGCTAACCGTTACACCATCGCCGGAAGTACCCACTCTGTCCAAATCTTTACAACCCGAGACCACTAGAGCAACAACCTGAGCGAGCTGCGAACGACCTTTAGGCGCAGAGCGAGATGTGTCCGTCCTCTTTACAGAATAAACAGACCGTTTACATTTATTTGAGGGGCGACTTAATAAACATTTGCAAGGCAAGTAGCGCCTCAGGACGAACGCCGTTCGGGGTGTTATTTGGAGAGAGAGAGAGAGAGCGGGTGCAATCAGGATGTTTACGAAGAAGATGTTTACTGCGCCGGTTACAATGGGGTGCGTATACACGGATATTGTGAGTGTCACGTGGTATGTATACATACCGTACGTGGTGGTTGATGATTTGATTTGATGTAATTATCGCCTACTACACTGATGCGTCGAATAAGTAAAACCTACAAATAACAAGCTGCAAAACATTATCCTAAGGGCCAATGAACCCCAAACGTCTCCATCGGCTGAGCCTAGTTCAGAACCTCTGTTTCTGCAGCGATTGTGACCGGGAGGTCCCAGGGTTCGAATCCCAACGATGGCCAAATTTCGGTCACTATCTGTAAAATTGTGTGCAATTGTTTGTTTACTTCATAACTCATTATAAATGTATAATAGATTTTTATACAGGGCTCTCTTGACAAAATGCAGTTCTGAAGATTTAAAAATTTAGGAGATTTGAGATGAAGATTTTAAAAACATCCAATAAATGTAACTTATTAATTGTGGTTTTATAACTTTAGAATATGCCCTAAGGTTAGGATCGACAAGAAACGCAATTGAAAGGCGGCCCGGAATATAGGCGCAACGAATAAAATTAGTGAAATTCGGTTACAAGTCACCTGTTTCGTGTGAATATTAATACCATGGCGACGCCCTCTGTGTTTCGATATGTGCAACAATTCGCTAGTTATTAAGAGTTTAACATCATATTCCTCGGAAATAAGATAACATCAGTCAAGATGTCCGACTGTACAGGTGAAGGACGGCCATTCAGCGTGCAAGAACACATGAAGGTCGAAAGCATTAAGTGAATATAGGTAGCTGACATGTAATCATAAATGTAACTTCAACATCTGTCTGGGAAACAATTATTTAAAATTATCGTCCTCCATGTCGCGGTAGAAGTATATTCCTTCACGAAGGACACGATGAAGGTTAAGAGCCCAAATGTGTAGCTGATTTGCCTTTGGAAATAGATTTTATTGCAAGGGAGCATGGAAATTTTATTTTGTTAACAATTCTTGCCAAAAAAGCTTACTTCTTTCCACATTCAGAATTCAATCTATAAATGGCTTAGGGCAGGGATCCACGAATTAAGAAAACGTTCACAGCATACACTTCTCCCTTTACTTGTAAATGTAAATATGAACGTTCAACTAGTTCACTAACATTGAATAAAGTCAGTTCTATCTGAATAAGTACTTTTAACATTTTCACATACTGTACGGGGGAAACAAACGAATTGGAATCTGAACAGGACAATCTCGAATTTTAGGTTCAAATCCATTTTAAGATTTTTTTGAACAGGAACTACGCACACACGCCAGGACTAAAGTCTATTAGTGATGTTCCAAAGATCGTGAATATTGGTCCAGGCGAGGACTTACACCAATTTTGTATTTGTGTTACCACATTTATGCATTCGTAATACTCAGTTTGGCACAAAGCCTCTTGTTCACCAATTATAAGGTCTTCTTGGAACTAATCGAATCTACGCTCGTGCATTTTACTTTCTCGCTAATACGTAAGCTGCAGAGAGAAAGTCATGTAATGCTGCACGACCAAATGACGAATTTTCTGCAGTGAAACACTATTACAGGGCCCGGGTAACGGAAAAATGGATAAATTCAGTTGCTCCGCCCGTCAACATCACCAGCGGCTAAATCGTTCGCCGATTTTCTCAAAAATTGATATTCCCTAATCGATCTTGGATGATGCCTTGAATTTGAAACCGATATTTTAATTTTGACGACACTTTACATGAAGCTTCAGGGTCATTTTCAAAAATTTCAAACAAATTACTCCACCGGTTTTGGTTAACTTTTGTTGTTGGGATAGTGTGAATGGCATTCAAGAGATATCATAGTCGTTGAAAACTGATTTTTCAAAAATTGCAAAAATTCAAAATGTTTTCGGCGTCTTTCTACAACTACAATTGTGACAATCGACATGTTTCCCTTAATGAATCTGCTCCTTAAGAATAGATTTTTAGAAATATGGTAAAGTACAATGTTTCGAAAATTTGAGTACTTTTCGCGTATATTTGCGTGAAAGTACGTGCTCTTATTACAGGGCCCACTAGTTTTATTCGCTCGCGTCAGAGATGTATGCCTTTTGCGCGCTTCTGTTTCCATTTTCCAAAATTCGCGAACATTAACATGTACAGAGCTGCGCCAAAAAAGCCTTGCAAGGCAATTTTCGACACTTGGCTCCAAGAAGAACACGCCAGAAGTAAACACTAATTGTATGGTCCCAGGAATAATTAATTATTTCTGTACGGGGAGGTATATGATGAGACATTTATTTAGAAGAGAATCGTAATTTCATTCACATATAAATTAGCGACATACTGATTTAATTTTACAAACCATGATGATACATCATTTTGCCAATGTAGCATTTACTACATAAACTATAATAATTTTCGAAACACGCATATATAATCATGAAATATGGTTGAACAAAGTTATATTCGCACTTATGACTATGGATTCACTATTCACGTATTTTATGAAATATACCCTTCATACATTTATTCCTTCTGTTTTTATAAAACTGTAGTTTGTCAGTTACATCCTTATACCGGTCAGCCCGTTAAAATCACAGTCAACAAATAATTTATTCTAAATAATAATGATGTTTAAACTTTGATATTCAAACCTTTCCAAGGGGGGCCAGTGACGCATCACCGAAATTCTCGGAACATACTTGGGGAGAACTTGTTTAATGGTCGCCTGGTGCGTGAATCATTCGCGTCGCGTCGATTCGCACGAAAATGTACTTTCTTGTGACAGAGCGCTGCCAAGGCACACTTGGAAGAACGCCAGCCGGCGGCTGAGACGGGAGGACGCATATATCAAGACGCTCAATCGCGAGATTTACTGCCTGCGCACTTCAAATGTCCACGATAATACACATCACTCAAAAACATTGAAAGTACATTACGTCAAAGAAACGTAATAAATAAATGAACCATGCAACGTTTCCAGTCAATCAGATCGGAAGTTAAATTGCACTGAATGTATCACTAGTGAGATATTAACGAATTCGTAAGGATTATTGATCGAATTCATAGTTCACAGTTGGGAAACTTCAATTAAGAGTGATTGATAAGTATTCACTGCTATCCCGTATTTCATAGACGTTTATCATGAATCAATCAATCAATCAAATGTAATATTACGTGGCGAGGCTCAGACCATCAGGCCTGCACTTCCGCATGATCAGGCAAGTTTCGTTATGATCCATTCGCCTTCTGGAAGAGAAAGAATGTTTCACTCGGGCGACGAAATAGGCGATATGAATTTTGCTCAGGTTTTTATTTGGACTTGATAATCTTTTACAAGCACTAAATCTACAACATGAGGCCGCCGGCTTTACTTTTTCGCCTCACTCTTCGATCGGGTTTGAACCCGCGAAGTAGGGTGTAACAGCACGATACGTTAACAGTTCCACCAACAAAGCCCACAAAAAAACACGCATGACTGGAAAGTGCTCGACTAAGCGATCGGACACGTGGTAATGCGTAGTTCACACCGACTGTTTCGGGGATGAGTGATCACGAAGTGGAAGTGTTTGTATCTCCCGACAAAGAGCGTTCAATTTGACTTGTCGTGTGACTTGAAATGTAGTGCGTGTCTTTTCCGCGAGAGGTAGCAGCGATCTTCCCCCGCTGGATCATGAGATCCGGCGCCGATCGATATTTTGAGAAAATATGCATTTTTTTTCTTCAAAAAACACCAACAACGAACTTTAAGGCTGTTGAGGCAAGTCTTAATACTATCCGATCGAGCTGAAACTTAGAGAATCACATTTTTACATCAATTGGCAACTTATAGGCGGTTCGGGCCAAGGAAATTTCAGAAGTCGATTCCTTGTTACTACCCTAACCCAGGACACTTAACCCCACAATATTTCGATCACGTGTTACATCGGCTACACACGGCTACACATCGATAATGCTAATGCTAACGATAAATTGTTTCTTCGACTTCAGATACTGAATTTAACTATCGCCAATCAATAATAATAATAATAATAATAATAATAATTATTATTATTATTATTATTATTATTATTATTATTATTATTATTTAGTGTTTTGCCAGCCAATCTTGCACTTACCTAAACTACCAAGTGGCAGAACGTCTACACATTAGGTTTAATTTCGATGAGACAGAAGTAAATATAAAATTCAATTTCGCAGGCAGGACTTCCAGTCGATATCACGACCCTCTTCTTCTGTAAGGCAGCGAGTTCAGCAACACGGGCCGGTTGTGTTCCAGTCGATCCGAAGACGGTAATAGCTCTGTCTGCCGGGTTCGCTGTGACCTCCACGACGAAAATCGTCTCATCGAAAAACAGAACTCTGCAGAGACGCAGTAGCGGCTCGTGATTAAAAAGGAGGGGAAGCGATTCCATACCGTCAAAGCACGACAATCGTAATAATTAGAGCCGGATTTGAATAAAAAGTCATTTTTTTTCTTTTCACTTTAGAACAATGCCGTTTAGTATAGACATTCATTTTAGGTTTGCCAACTACCCATTTTTGTCTTTTTTTGTTGCATTTTTCGTGGATTTCGACTAATAAGTCATTTTCTATCTTTTTCTGCCATTTTCGATGATTTCATCGATTTTAATGGTACTTACATCAAACAATAATTACGAGGTGCAACAAATGTTCACTATAGATTTCCTGAGTAGCCTATTCGTTTTGTTCGCTTGTATATTGCAATGTCAGCCGTTGTGAGTACTATGTAATGAAAGGTTCCTGTAACGTTTATCGGCGCCATTGTCAGTTCGGCCAATTTCGCTATAAATAATGGCAGACTGTTCTAAAGAACAGTCCAAAGCCAAAGTTTGCAAGTTGAGTTCACTTGAACAATAGGAAGAAGCCTCGGTTATATCTGGAACATATCCAACAGCTTGAGTTGTTCATGAGAAGTGGTTTAGATGGAATTGATTTACGTCATTTTTCTTTGTGTTAATGACATTTTAAAAGCATTTTATTGATCATTTTTTGGCAATGTTTTAGGCTATCAAAATCTGCCCCCTAATAATAAAAATAGAATTGAAATATCCACATTCTACTCTCCTAAACCAATTCATGAAAATATCGAAGTGGTCTATTACAAAAAATTGCAAAATTTATTTATTTTAACTATTGCCCACTTTTTATTCGCTAGCGTGTGTTTCCTGTTTCAATTGATCGTTTAATATCTCTGCAAATTTTCTGTATTTGCATAATGAACTACTGTGCCTGACATACGAATAGTATTATTGGGAGTCACGTAATTTCATTCATACTGACAGCCGCACAGGAAAATCTGCAAAAGTGCCGGGTCGCGATATTTGACACTGCAAGTAATTACGGGGTCTCATTCCTAATGTGGTATGTTGTGATATATTTTGGGATGTTAAAACGCATTGACCAGAAATTGGTAGTACTGATAGTTTTGCAATTATTTGGACTCATGTAAGAATATTTGTTCAGGAGTGCTTCAATGCAGCAGTGGCCCAAGTATAGCCAGTAAAAGGGCATTTTCCGATAATGAAATTATTTTGTGATTAATGTTCCTTTTCCAAGAAACTATTACACATAATTAAATTAAATTTACAGGATACACTCTTTATAGCATTAGCAATACCGACATTTCATAGAGCTATTCCTTAATACAAAATAAATAAATAAATAAATAAATAAGGACAGATTGTGCAAAACTCAAGAAAAAGTTGATCGAAAAGTAAAATAATACAATTATACTGAATATTTTTTAGTAACGCCAAATGTTGTCAAACTGATAATAAACGTTGTGTCTTGAACTGTGCACAATATGAAACATTTATAATTAACAACTTTCCAAAAAACGTTATTATAGTTCGCAAATATGACTGGCTGTATCCATGGGACAGTCATCCCTTAAGGCAAGGAAAAAATATATTTATTGTGGTCTTAAAACAGAACCTTGAGATACCCCCACGAAGCCCAAAACCATTAGCGTACAGCGAATATTTTCTGACGAAGCTTTAATTAGGCATGAGATGGCATAAGGCTCAAGCTACGACAAAGCCCTGTGGTACAAAGGAGAATAAAACGTGCGTATTCCAAAATAAAGAACTCCAATTCATTATTTTGAGCAAACAAGGAACCAAACGTGAATTCAAGAAAAAAGGAAAGCCAGACGCGCTAAAATTATAAGAAAGGAGTCGTCACCGTGGTTTGGGAGCCACCACAAACTTGAAGACGAAAAGGATGTACTTGCAAGTAAAATACGTGCTGACAAACTCGGAACTTAACATTTCTCCCTCGTGATTTATGATTCACTTATTCAAGCAGTGAAACAACGCATTCTACCACCAATTTTACGATGGTTAAGTCATTCTTTAGCCACAAAGGACTTTGCAAGTAAAAGGCCGAGGGATGTCGAAATAGCTTTAAAATATCTGGTAAGTTGAAGAAAAAGTATCTAAATAAAAAACTACGAGATCTTGCCTACATAATATACTGTACATACATGCCTATTTGTTTTATGGAGCTTGTATCAGTTAATACAAGAACACGAAATTTATCACATATACTGCTACTGCTTCTCAA
>BOPP01000154.1:2093286-2104454 GCA_017312745.1 Gryllus bimaculatus
GATGCCCCAGCGATGGCGCCATCGACCCCACCCCCTCCCCCTACCTGCGCGCAGGTCCCACAAACCGGGAGCTACGCGCTCGACCTCAATTGCAGGCCGACTCCTCACGCATTCCACGCCAGTGATGCGCGGCATCGATACCAAGCATACACGTTAAAAATTTAAAATAGTATATTGACCAAAATCATCAATATTTTGAAGGTGGTTTTGTGTCCTCCAACATAAAATGAGGGAACAACAAAAGTGAATGACAATGACCTTATTTATTAATATATAATTAACATTTAAAAGAAAACAAAAATCAAAAAATATTTAGATAACTGACTGTACCACTGGTAGTGTTACCCTTGGAGTGTAGCATACCTGGTATTATTTCATTTTTAATTTTATAACAATAATTGCATTAATGACAATGTTTTATTCAAAAAACACAACACTGGGGGGTGAGGGGAGACAAAACACAACACAACACTAGGCCTTAATATGTATATTTAAAGCATCGTTTGTACAAAAATACACGCGGTTTAAAAAACATCGATATCGACGTTGCATCCCCAAACCTCATAGGCTTCGCTTAGTTCGTATGTTTGATTTAACTCATTAACTTGGGGCGCCCTGTGATGTGTCAGTGATATCGCTTGCCTTCCACCTCTAAATACGGGGTTTCAAATCCCGGTTCACGTAGAATTACGGTGAGCAGAGAGGGATTTTAGCAAGTTTTTACGGTTCTCAAGTTTTTCCCGTCACTCATTCCATCACTGATACATCATCCGGTCTATTCATGTTGAATCAGTGGTGGAAAAAGAAGGTTCGGGGTTATCCCTTTTCCCCTGCCTACCAAAGCTCCATATCATCCGGTCTGTGTAATCTGTGTATGTGGAATCTGTTGTTGATAAAAGAGTTTGCAGCAGGTTTTCGGGCTCCTCTATTTTCCCTTACCTATCATTCCACCATTCATACATCATCATCCGGTCTGTTCACGTGTAATCAGTGACGGGTAAAGGGGGTTCGCTGCAGGCTTTCTGTGGGTTCTCCCGTTTTCCCTGACACTCATTCCACCATTGATAGATCATCCGGTCTATTCAAAAGATGTTGTTGCAAAAAAACAGCGTTCGCTCGGGGTGCTCCCGTTTTCCCTGTCTACCACTGCTCCAAAAGCATCCCGTCGATCCATGTGGATTCGATCCATTTCGTACATGGAGAGTTCGCGGAAGGTTTTCGTGTTCTCCCGTTTCCCCTGCAGCTCATTCCTCCATTGTCACTTCGTCATGTCACATACACTCCAGCAATGGTTATAAACGTGCGTAACAGGCACAATAAAGATACATAAATTACGTGGTAACAACACGATGCACTCGAAGATGACGTCTCGAAAACCTCGCATCTCTTCACGTACCTATCTTAATTTTCGTATATTGCTATCTTGACATGTTATATCTTGACTGCTGACGTATCTATAAAAAGGTGACACGATGGTGACATACCTGTTTCCACTCATGTACCACTCAATGAGACCGCAGGCGCAAGAATATTTTCGATGGCTGGCTTCTTTGGGAGATCACGGTAAACGAAGTCACCCGCCTTGAATTCCCATTTGAGGAGACTAATGCTTCGAACAATGTACTTATTTCCATTCTGTATAAGTAAGATGAAATAATGGGAGACCAAGGAAATAGGTTTGCACTGCGCGATGCTGTGTATAATAAATTACACAAAACGCACTTATAAATAAATAAATAATTAAATAAATAAATTAATAAATAGTCTTTATTGATGGCGAGGCTCAGGCCATTTAGCCTGACCATTTTCAAACAATTTTAATACTGTAGTTAATGAAAACAATGCCATTCAAAGAGAAATACGTACGCAATTTGGGGGTTTTTCACACTGAAGACAGTAAGCGAGGGAGGAAGGAGTAGATAGAAAAGGGAATATTCTCACACCATTTTTGAGATTTTTTTTTGTTAGGGATGTGTTAAAGTTAATGGTAAATATATGCGAAAGCTATGAGAATTTATCCAAAATTTAGATTAATTATATGTTCTGACTCAGCAAATTAGGTACAGGAAGGATTGGACGGAAATGTTATTAAGTACTACTAAATGTTTTACACAGAGGTTTTGAGGGAGCAAAGATTACGTACGTATTATTGATTTTCCCCTAACGAAGAGCAGAAAGGGAGGAAAATATCGTCGGCATACGAGCGGAGACACATCGAGTGAAGAGTTACCGCCTTTTGAGACACCGCGCGTGCGCTAATTTGCAATAAAGCTATTCCGCAAAAGTATAATCCACCATAATTCTGTGTAATCGCATGTACCCGTTAGTGCACGATAAATTGAATTTCCATCCGTATGAGGAGGCAGAGACAGCGACTAACTCTGTATTACCATAACGCAACCTCACGTTGCTGGCCGACGCTAATCGAACAAATGCTAATGAACAGGATGTGCCTTGAAGGAATTTGGGCGTTGATTGCATGGTTCGTTTTATTATTATTACTATTATTATTATTATCATTATATTATTATTATTATTTGATTTCCCTTCTCCAGTTACCCTGGAAGGGCGGGAATTTATTTGCCTTAGGAATACATAATGCCTGCAGCCGATGAGGCTTTTGCAGGTAGAAAGGGCGGTAACTTCAATAAACTAACTTATGCTAACGTAAATGCATGCATGGTTCGAAACTATTCTCCGATTAAGATATCTCAGTGTGTTTCGAGAGGGGAAACTGTTATCCAATCGGGAGCTTCAATTTTTGAAATGGAAGCTCCCGATTCGATAAACGTGCACCCTCCGTAACTCACCAAGATCAGATTTACTAGATAATCATTCCATTTAACGTAGTCTTCGAATAAAACATACGAAAAAGCGCGTTATTCTTCAATCGATACATTTCACGTACTGGCGTCTAAGGCGGATCGTAACATTTTACGATAGGCCGCGCAAAAACACTTATTTTGGGATAAACTCTTCTCTGACCAGTTATGGTTTCGAATCACGACCTACGATTTCTGAGATTGGTTTCTCTTCAATAACGGCAGATGCTACCGTGTCCACGCTCGTTCATTAATGAGCAATTGAAAATAAGAAAAGGAATGTGATGTATGTACGAGATAGAAATGTGAAATGCCGAAGTACGAAAACTACATCACAAGATTTCAGTTCTGCTCTACCTTTGATGATTGCTATTCTCATCAAGTGAATATTGGAATTCAGTGTCAGGCCACAGGATTAAAAAAAAATCACTTCCCAATTTAATTTAAATGTTTTTTTTTTTTCTATTGCTGTGAGGCAAATGCCTACGGACTTTATTGCTACCGATGTTAAGTTACACTTCCCAATACACATTTTTTTTCTTGTGCATGCAAAGGGAATATGTCAATTCGTTGATACTAACAAATAATATGTAATTGAAAAAAATGTGGGTGCGTGCAGTATTTTGTTGCAAATAATTTGCTAAGAGCAGTATTATCTTTCAGTCAGACCGATTAATTTATTTGTACGTATCCAGTGAAAATATAACGGTATTCAGTTTCTTCGATAATGTTTTGATATTTTGTTACGGGTAATCAAAACCGAAATTCAAAATTAACTCTGAGACAATTAGCAGAAACATGAGAGCTTCATTAGTTTAAAACAAAATTATGCTAATTCTCAAAACGAGTTCACATGAGGGTAACGAAGGATCTCTAGAGCGATAATAATACGGAAGAATATGCAATCTACTGATCTGAGTTCTGGGGTTTTGTATTCCCAGCACACCGAATAAAGAGGTAGTGAGGGAAAAGAAACTTATTAAGCCTAATAACTTCTAACGACCTGTTATGAACCTTTAATTGAGATCATTAAACGGAACGAAATTGCTTATTGGCGAGAGAAAGAGCAATTAACTTCTTTACCAGCCGCCATGCAGCTCCATGCGAAAAGCCCAATAGACGAATTAACTAGACATTGTAATAAGTAGACGCGGAGTTTTTAAGCTCTAAACTACCATATTTGGCTTCTCAAATATTGCACCAGTATAATTTCTTCAATATGCAGTATAAATGGACATGAAAATAAATTTTTGTCACATACATTTTGTTTTTCTTCAAACTGTTTTATTGAAACTATAAGCAAAGAACGTGTACCAGAAAAAGGAACAGAGGAATGTGAATGCTAAAAATTAATGACTATTTTTACTCGCAATCCTTTCTAAACGCAGGAAATGATATAGTGATTGCAACGTTTGTGGTGGATGCTTATTTAAATGTAAGAATAATACAGTGCAATAACGAACTATGTTGTTGTTTTTTATACAGATGTCAGGTTGACTGAATTTCTGCATAAGAACGCCTTCGAGTTTATTCCTGCAGTTGCAGTTCTTCTATAGGCATTTACAAGATTAATACCCGTGTATAGGCGAGTAATTATGAAATGTATTTTGAGGTACTGTATTTTTTTTCTTTGATGCCATGAAGTTCTGAAGCGTAGTCATAATTAATTTTAACATTCTACGCCACAGGAAACGTATTTACCAAACAAATCTCAAGTTTAATCATAAGAACCATGTAAATTAAGAAAAATGGGCTGGATTGTTTGGGACAACCAATGCAAATAGCTCCGATTTTTTCTCATTTATTTATGTTGAGATAAACCGCAATACAGATACGAGCTACTAGCATACTAAGCTCTCTTAGAGAATGAAACCGCCAAGACCGAAAGCTCGGATCGTCTGGACTACGAATCTTCTGTTGAGAAGTTGAACTACATAACTAGTGGGCCGATTTTAATGAAATGTCACTTTTCTCTTTTGACTTAAGAATGATGCCTTTTAATACAGATTTTATTTTCATGTTATGACGTAAAGAAATGACCCATTTATGCATATTTAAAATGACCCATATTTTTTGCATTTTGTCAGTTTTGTCAAATAAGTAATTTTTTTATATTTTCCAGTCATTTTTCACTGATTTAATCGATTTTAATTTTATTTTAATGGTACTTCTGCCAAATAACATTTTCGAGAAGCAAGAAATGTTTCCCACAGAATTCTTGCGTTGCCTATCCGATTTCTTCGCTCATGTATTGTAATGTCAGCTGTTGTGAGAACTATGTAGTCCAAGGATATTGTGACGCCTTTCGGCGCTATTGTCGGTTCGGCCGACTTCGGGATAACTAACGACCGATATTACCAGTCCAAACCAAAAGTTGGCAAGCTGAGTTTACATGAACGAAAGGAAAAAGCTTCTATTGCATCAGTAACATATCCAACAGATTGAGTTGTTCCGGTTTTGATCAATTTTTTAATGTAATTTTTCTTTAGTTTTAAGACATTCTAAAAACATTTTGAGAGCATTGTATTCATTTTTTGCAATGTTTTATGTCATCAAAATCCGACCTCCATACATAACAGTTTCGTTCAGCAATAATACAAAAAGCGCAGAAGGAAATGCAAATTGCGGCGGCGATGGAGTAACGGTTAGTGTACCGGACTGTTGTACCCAAGTTGGCGGGTTCAAACCCGATTGAAGCCGTGGATTTAAGGGCGAAAAAATGCTTCGAACGCCTTCCTTCGGAGGAAAAGTAAAGCCGGCTATCCCATGTTAGTAGATTTACTTGCACGTAAAATATCAAGCGTAAATGACGTAGCCTCTGAGCTAAATTCAAATCGACTGTTTCTGTTCAATCTTTTCTCGAAGCGTAGCGAAATTTGCGTGGTCAAGACGGAAGAGCAGGCCTTATGGCCTGAGTCTCGCCAAGTAAAATAAGGCATTAATTTAACTCAAAAGTTGTTTGCTTCCAAACTACAGAGCGATTACCATAGTCTCAGCAGACGTATGCACATGGTATAATTCTTGTACACGCGATAACTTTCCCTAAAGACCATTATAATTCATAATCCATCGACTTAATCGTACATCGTCTTCGCGTACAAATAATTCACAGGGGGCGAGACGTTTCAACGGCAGAAGTAAGCCTCATTCCTTTGACGTTCACTTCTTCGATTTCAAAGGCCTCGAATGTCAAAGGACGCTAATGGAACTTTTGAATTATTTGCATTCGGCCGATAGACGAAATCAAGGAATAAATCTTCGGTCCGGCAGTTAATCAAAACTTAACGGCCGATTTTATGAAGCTTCTGAACGTGAAAATCGATTTCCCATAAAGCTAAAATACCCACGAAGGTAGTTGTACCTTGTAATACGCAGTGGAACAGTTTCTATTCAGTACTGTGTAGTCTTCTTTGGAATAGGTTGTGAAAATTCTTTTTTAAAGTCGTATTATGATGAGTGGTATAAGTAGAGAAGAAAATTGCATTAGCAAAATCCTCGATTTATAGGAGGGAGACAGTTTTTTGAATACCTCGGTTTAATGTCATACTTTCTAAACCAGACAGAAATGGTGGATTCGAGCAAAAATTCTTTGATGAAATTGGACAAAATCGGGTTGGAAAATTATCAAATAACGAATGGTTACGGAGAAAATTGAGATTTATGTCTTCAAACATAACCAAACATAAACAAACAAGGCGATAACTGTTATTCTAATTAGATCTAAGTTGCAGTTCAGGCAGATAAGTTACATCCTACCGATTAGATCACCATCCTCGAAACTTGGTAACGCCATCCTCCGGCTTGTTGGGAATCTGTTTTCGCCAACCTCGTACAATTGACGTATAAAAAAGACAAACTCAAACGAATCTGCGCAGGTCCGAAGTTCCTCATTCGACGGGCAGCCATGAATTACGGGAACAGATAATGCGCTGCTACAGCTCAGTGTGGTCATTTCGTCGGATTCCGCGGTTCAGTTCCTGCCAGTTACCGAAGCAGTATTTCAGACACCATAGGGCCATTGACGGCGCGCAGCCTTACCGTTCAGATCTCGTTCTCACAACCACCACGGGCGACGAGCTGTTCGAACATCTCCCATAAACTAAAGGGACAATAGACGGAATGAAATGATCCTACGCAATACTTTACGCAACAGGCTACGGACAGCGCGCGATCCTTCCTTCCCCATTCTGCCCTCACGCCCATCCGCAGAGCTAAGAGATAGGTTGCTCCCCCTTTTCCATCAACTAAAGGGTCAAGAGACACATATGTGCACTTATCTTAAAGATCACCCACATGACTCTGGTCGCGGAAGCCTACGACTTTATCTTAAAGATTAATAACAATACACAACGTAACAATAAGCAACGGGCATCACTTAAGCAACGGGCCACGAACAGTGGACAGCGCGTTGTCCTTCCCAATCCTGAGTTCATTTCCACCCTTAGAGCTAAAGGTTGGGTTGCTTCTCATCCCACGTCGACTAGAGAGAAAAGAGGTACAAGCGGGGTGAAACGCACTTTTAGGCAATACTCAGGAGTTTCTCTCGCCTCCAAATTTCGCAATCCCGTGATCAAGAACACAACTTTCGCACTTCCGCAGACGTGAGAATATGCTGATATTAAACCAAACTCCATGGAGGGTTCAGCACTAAAGACGAAGAAGCACCAATATTAGACCTTACTTATCTAGTGACTTATGTCCCGCAACAGTTTATGCTCCCATAGGCGCGATCGTGGGTGTTTCCAATGTAACTTAAGCTGCCGCTGCTATCCACTTACCCAACGTCTCTGACCGTTCTCTCACTGTTCAAATAAAACACTTCAAGTTCGAAGGAAGAGAAAATATGTTGGTCGAAAGTTCTGGATGGCTAATCAATCCTCAAACTGTTACCTGCTCCGCGTTCGCGAATATCTTGTTCTGTATTCTTGAACTATCGATTAATTACAGCTAATACTTTCCCAATGTTTCGACAGTGACCTAATCCCTTTAGGACACTATTAATTGGGTATTTGAACAATCATTCATCTTTAAATCTCACGGCATAATCGGCATGCGTCCATCTCTTACGAACTCTAGCCAGCGTTTCCCAAACAAAACCTCGCCTCCATAGCAACCCATTGCATTACTAGATTGTTCGTTTCCTTACGAGTTGACACACACGTACCAAGTTATATTTCCATTTCGAAACACTAGTAATCTATTTAATGTGAAGAAAATAATTCACGTTTTTTCCTCTTTGCAGTGCAGCAATCAAAATATTTTCACCGAAAATGCTTGAAGAGTTTCCACAACCAATGCTGTCAATTTGTTATTATATAAATATTGTTTATATAATAATCATAAACTTTCGGGGTAATGAGTTGCGCATCTAGTGGTTTGAACACTTGGATCTGACGTCAAAAACGAATGATTCGGGTCAGAGGCCCAGCTGATCTAACAAATACACCGCCTAGGGAACGGATATGTTTACTTTCGACAAGCAAACAGCCTCGTCAAATAAAACCACTGTTTGGAGACGAAATTTCGAACTTCTATCGGCTATCGGTTGCTTTGACCAGTCGTTTCGACCGTTTTCTACTATCAATTTCATGCGGTTGCAGGAACAGTACACAACAGACAGCCATGGGCTGCACGCGATGGTAGCCCAATTATATGCTTCTTGCAATATAATGGGCCTGAGGAGGACATTTAATTCACCCAACGCCAATAGCACCTGGTCACTGCATACATATACTATGTATACGTACCTATACACATGGAAAACGAATGTTTGTCGTATAATTTCTTATTGTACACATACTATTTCAGAGCCTCTACTTTTAATATAATAATAGTACTTAGATCTTCAAAGTTCACTCGCCATCACTGATACCACCATGTCACAGAAGCGCAGTATTTGATCGAACTCGGATGGACGCTTAAAAACGTAAATGTTCGCTCCATATAAAGGATCCTCAAAAATCAAAATTTCCGATTCAAAGCCACCCGAGTTCATTCAGATCGATCGGGGAATATCAATTTTGGAAAAAAATTGGCTGAACGGTTTCGGCGCTAGTGATGACCACAGACGGACAAACTTTTTGCCGTCAATCGATTTTTCGGTATCAAGGATTTTCAAATATGGATTCTGGCAACACCACGGGTTGGATAAATTTTTACCTATATTTAGCAACTGGATATATCCACTTTCACGTTACCAGGTTTCGGCAATATGAGTTTCTCTGCCGAAAAGTCGCTATTTTCTGGCGCACGATAACATAACTCTCTCTCTTCTTACGAAGTGCTGGGCGAGAAAGTAAAAGAAATCGTAAAACCGAACGAACGGTGCAGATGTCCATAAAACGAGACAAAAATCGTAAAATGACGGAACGCCCGGGACATACCTAAACACTACGTAGAACCGTCCCATTCGAAACGTAACGTGTGGTCTCCATATCTTTGGCCGGTATTACACTGCGAAATATCTTTGTCAAGGATCTTTTATAAAAGAAGATATGACAATGTAAGAGTAAATATCATATAAAAGATTTCTTTTATCAAGTTTTATCATACATTTGGTAACATGGCGTCTAATGGGGTATTGCTTCAACCAAAGTTTTCATTGGAGAGTATGAGCAATTATCATATTTATATAACACTGTTCTTCAGGAATACAAAAATAAATCAAACGAATTGACGCGCATGGCATATATTTCTGGTGTACATATAAAGTGGAAAATGTAGGATTCGGAAAATGCCCAATTCATGAAGGGTTTTTTTTTTTTATTTCAAAGTCGGAAGGACCCAATTTGGAAAGAAGGAAGAACGAGAAATAAAACTGAATGTTTCCTTGTCCATCTTCCATTACTTCATTTCTAAGTTCATTAATTAATGCTTCACAATGTGCGACACATAGCCTCACTCTCAAAGGTCTCCTTTTTACCTTTTACTTCTTCAGCATTTAAGATAAATTAGTTATTATTACGCATAAGGGAGCACAAACACAACAATTTGAACGTCATCAAACTTGAATCACGAGCAAAAATTCCTTACAATATTGGACAAAATGTAATACGTTCGTGAAATTTCTTTGTCAAAGTTCAAATACCTTCCACAAAATTCTTCATAAAATATATTTGCGCCTGTCCGGATGGCCGAGATCGTTAAGGCAGTAGTGCCGTAGCGATCTCGAACCGAAGATTCGCGGGATAGAGTCCCGCGAACGGCGTAGTTGAATTTGTGTTCGTCCTTTCACTTCCCATCATCACCATATCATATCTTCACAGTTACCATACAATTAAATGCAGTGGTCGCTAATGACCTAGATATTGATGCTAACTTAATACATATATTGATCGTAAATCGGCCAACTTAGAGCACTCATGCATACATCTTGAATTTACCGTGGCAGGTTCATGTAACTTAATTGGGGACCAGCATTTAGCTCAGTCCGATTTTTATTCCCCAAGGTTGTTAGCCCTGGGGGTATGGAACATGAAATGATGATGATGATGATGATGATGATAATGAGGGGTGAAAAGACGACACACTCATACAGACATACACAAATTCACGCATGCCCGAGGCGGAACTCGAACCCACGTTCTTGTCGAGGTCCGAAGCCACTACGGCACTACTGCCTTCGCGATCTCGGCCATCTGCTCGACATATACATACACACACATGTATATATATGTATGTATATGAATATATAAAGTATATTAAGGTAGCATCAACATCTAGGTCATTAGCGACCACTATTGCATTTAATGGAATGGAAAGGTATATACCTTATGTATGTATATTTATATATGTGCGTATATATATACACATATATACATATACACATATATGCACACATACATATACACATATATGCACACATACATATACACATATGCACACATACATATACACATATATGCACACATACATATACACATATATGCACACATACATATACACATACACATATACGTATATGTTTTTGTCAAATATCTTGTCAAATAACACCGGCCTTTCTTCCATTGCTTTCTCCTTCGTTGCCTTCTCCCGCCCAGAGCGCCCGCGGGGGCCAGGCAATTGGCCGAGCGCCTCGTTAGTCACGCAGCGCGTCCGAGAGGTGCTTCCTTAGCGGGCGGAGGGGGCGGGGGCGGGCAGCGAGCGGCGCTTGTTTCATTAGGCGCTCGTGTCTCCGGCAGGCACGTGCGTCACGGCGTCTCCGCCCACCGCGCCCCCGCAAGCCGGGACTTCTTCGACAAACCACTGCTAACTTTGTCCCATACGTCACACGCGTATGGGCGGCGATGGTGTGACGGTTAGCGTACCGGACTGTTATACCCAAGCTCGCGGGTTCAAACTCGATCG
>BOPP01000154.1:2175450-2191325 GCA_017312745.1 Gryllus bimaculatus
AGGGAGAGCGTGTGAAGGTGAGGTACATACACACATATGTTCAACTCACGCTCCCTATCTGAGTGGGCGATCCCATCGATTGATTTTTTTTCGGCCTCGTCAACTGCGAAGGTCATTAGTCCATGGAACTGAATTGTCCCACGTCCATAGTGATGGGAATGTGTGTTGTGCCTGGAGATCACGGCGGTCCTCTCCTGATGGACGGTCAGATCCGACGAGGACATACTTGCCGGCCTGCAGGGGGTTTCCTCCTCAAGGCATCTCCCTCAGCGCGGAACTGCCATATCCGCGGCAAGCTCTAAGCTCCCGAAATCAGTCGTAACAATGTCTTGCATTTGTGTGTGTGTGTCCAATGGGAGAGGATGGGACGAAGAAGAGGAAGGAAAGATCACGTGCGGCCCGTGGCCCGATTGTTGCCCGAGTGACACTTCGGCATTCGCGTAGCACTGACTGGAGAAAGCAGGAAATACGAGTACTAGCGATCAGAACAAGCCACTCCAATTTTCCTTCAGACAGTGACGGGACTCGACCTAGTTATCTAGCACTAGTCGAAAAATTCTGCCAGGGCGACTAGATGCCTACGACCTTCCTGCCAGAGGCACTGGAGCAACATAAGATGACGCTCTGAGGGGTCTAAGCCAGTCGTGTAGAAGAAAAAAGAACAAAGAGAACACATGCCAAGGGTAGGCCTACCAGAGTTTCCAAATTTTATCTACCGGAAACTTTTTTTATTAGCCAACTGCACAACCCATTAAGAGCAAGGGTTTCCTGCTGGCGCAGGGAGTTATTAATTCTCTTTAATGAAGTGATAGAATGATGATGAAGGCTGAAGGGATGATCACAAATTCATCCATGCCCGAGGCGGGATTCGAACCCGGGATCCTTCGAAGCGAGATCGCCACGACACTACTGCCTTACCGATCTCGGCTATCCGTATCGACATCAGCGACTATACTCCGATTTTAACACAGTGGCACTTCAAGGACATGAGCTGGAAGCACTTGGGAGGGGGGGACATTACCATCCAATCGGAAGTTCCAATACCAAAAATTTTGAGCCGTAACGCAGCTCTCGATTGAATGATTGTGCCCCAATCTCCGTCCAGCTCGCGACCGTGAAGTGCCACTGTGTTTAAATCGGAGTATAGGTGTGCGGCGACAAAGTTTACCTCTGCAGCTTCGTGCGGGTATTCTCGAGGTTTCAGTTCCGACGGTGACGGATTTCTTGCCCCAGCTGTGAGCGCATCACTGTGAATTCAACCACTGTCTGCACGAGAATTCTTGCTGCCGGTTAATCAGATCGTAGTTTTCCGATCAATCTCTGCGTAATGCCGGGGTAAAATTCCAATAAAGGGGCCAAGGACCTTGCGCTTTCTTGTCGCAATCTTCCCTTCCTCACTTTCACCTCATCTCCCCCTTACACGCGCGCACACACACACACACACACACACACACACACACACACACACAATACAGTAAAGTACACTATCGACACGCCTGGAGACCAGTCATCGGCGCCAACAAACGCCGAGGCTTCCGTCCAGCCTTAATGCTGTCCAACTCGTATATGGGTTTGCATGTCTCGTTAATTCGCTTTTCCTCCAACTGCCTGAACCGCAGGATGTCAATCTGCGACTGTGTGTTATCGCCGACACGATCTCCAGCCGTTTCTGCCGGCGAGGCACTAGACTGGAGCGAGCAGCGCACGGCATTCCGCGTGCAGAAGGCAAAACGACAAAACAAACAGTAAAGTAGCGCGAGGGGAGTGAAGGAGGACGTTGTCTACACACAGAAAAAAAAAAAAACATTGCACCTCCAATAGAAAAGTGTCACGAGTGCGAAATCATTTTTCTGTTAAAAGCTGATAAGAGGTTACCAAGAGATACTGCTACTATTCTGAAGTTGGTTTTGAATTAGTTCAATTACTGTCCGCTAGAAAGGCTCGAATTATTTGGTACAATTTAATAACGAGTATTACAGAACTACGAAACTTAAGTTGCAATGTCTGAGAAATCAGAAATTCCCACTTGTGTCACTTTTCTATTGGAGGTGCGACATGGGAACTTTAATTGGCATCTAGCGCTACATTACTACAGAACATTATCCTCTTCAACCTCGACCTCTCTGTCAGCAAGGATTGCAAAAGTCAAAAATGCAGGAAAAACCAAAGCCTTAGTGAAAGGATATCGAACCTCTTCTGAAGAATTGTCTTTAAGGAAGAATTGTCTTTAAGGAAGAATTGTCTTTAAGAAGAATTGTCTTTAAGGAAAGAATTGTCTTTAAGAAAATGGTCTTTAAGAGAATGGTCTTAAGGAAGAATGGTTCGTTAAGAAGAATGGTTCTTTAAGGAAGAGATGTCTAAGAATGGTCTTTAAGGAAGACATGGTCTTTTAAGGAAGAATGCGTCTTTAAGAAGAAGTTAAAGAAGTGGACGTCTTTAGAGGATAGAATGGTCTTTAAGGAAGAAATGTCTTTAAGGAAGAATGTCTTAAAGGAAGATGGCTTAGGAAGAATGGCTCTTTAGGAAGAATGGTCTTTAAGGAAGAATTGGTCTTAAGGAAAGAAATGGTCTTTAAGGAAGAATGGTCTTTAAGGAAGACTGCTTAGAGTATTTAAGGAAGATTATTTAGGGATGGTTTCAAAGAAGAATGTCTTCAAAGAAGAATTGACTTAAAAGAAGAATTGTCCTTAAGGAAGAATTCTCTTTAAGGAATAATCGCAGCAGAATCTCAAGTACGAAGCCAGAGGGTAGACAGATCCATGTCACTCTTTTCCGGCTTCATTCTCCTTAAGGACGTTTTACGCACGCACTGCAGCAGAACCCCCAAGAGACGACCCTGGACGGAAACAGATCTAGATCTGTCTCCTCGGGCTCAATTTGCCGCAAACACATTTTTTTGCTGGCACACACGCGTGTCAGGTACCTTCTTATGGAGGAAATGCACGTCACTTCAACAGCGGAGGACGACGAGTCTATTTCGCTGGGGGGCGTCTCAGACTGTTGTGATATAACTCAGTGCTTCGCTGTTGCTAGTGGCATTGGGTAATAGGAACTTTAAAATCGTTTGATATTTAAATAAAATATTTAAATTATACTAGTTTTATGGTGCCCGACACGGATGGCTAAGATCGCTCAGACATGCGTGTAGAGGCATACTCAAACACCCTATGCACATGTGTGAAAGCACTACCCTCGCTCGGACAAGCTCCAAGCTGCCGACCGGTCTCTCGGCATGTGTGGTAGTATAGTGTAGTGTTTGTTAGTGTGTGTGTGTGTGTGTGTGTAAGGGGAGAGGATATGACAAGGAAGAGGTAGGAAAGATCGCGCGCGGTCCTTGGCCCGTTTGTTAGGGTACTACTCCGGTATTCGCCTGGTGCTGATCGGAGAAACCACGAAAAACAAACAGAGCGGCTAGCCGCTGAATTCTCTTCCAGACAGCGGCTGAATTCGGCGTACGTAGTGTCTCAAATCCAACCACCGACGAACCTCTCGGACAGAAGCACTGCAATGACATCTGTGGATTTTCAACTGTGGATTTGTGGAATTTCGTTCAACACGACCATGTCATCCTTTCACTCGCGCAAAGAGCTACAGAGAACCACCACGGAAAATCCCGCGTAGTCGACACAAAAGCGCGAACAGCACTTAAAACGCCGTTTGACGCATGGACGCACGTGTGACGAACAACACCCAACAATTCACGCGTTCCATTCATTCGAGGGCGCATTGTGAGATCGCGCACAATGGGCCGTGCTGTCCTTGCAACTCGGGTGTCGCACGCGCTGTCGCGACAGCAAGAGCAGCAGTAGCAGCTTCGGCGATTAATTCCCCGCGGGATCCTATTCCAATTTAAAGCGTTCGCGGCAGCTGCGGGGAAAGGCAGTGAATTACAGTGACGATGGTTTACGGGCTGACCGCGTCACCCGTTCACTTTCACACAGAGGAGGTTGAATAAGCATGTCAGTGCACGGTAGTACGTAATAAAAGCCATTGTGTTCACGAGGCAGATCTTGTCACGATGCTATTGATTAGAGCACTTTTCGACCGCGTGGAAGTTGTCCTAAAGACTGGTGTGCAGGATTCTTTCTTTTCTCAGTCAAAAGCATCGATCTCATTTACTTTCCGTATTAGATTTAAGCTCTCGGCCAACCCAATTTCAACTATAAAATGCATAATAAATAGAACACGTAAATAATACATTATATTTAAAAAATTGTAATATCGCGATAAAATGACGGCTTTATAAAATTAAATACAAAAAAGGCTTGCTTTATATAATTTCCATCACATAACGTTTACGATGAAATCATCGCCTCGAATCATAACATTTTCGGCAGCAAACAATTTATTGAAAACAAGTAAACTACCGCAATTTAAAATGGTATACCCTAAAAGGAAAATTCCCGGCATAATATAAGTTATTGACATAATATGTAATCCTCTACAATTTCTTAGACAAGTGAAATTATGTAACAGTTCCCGTTGGTCACCTGCACGTGATATTGCAAGAGAGTTTTGCGCAATATCACGTATCGCAGGGTACGCCATGGAACTATCGTCAGATTAATCTGACCTGATGGAAAACAAATAGAAATGGAAAACCAGAAGGGAAAAAAGGAGTTCCAGGGAGTAAGCTACCAATGCGTCAGCCCCTGCGAGCAGGACCTCCTAAACTTCCAACAACAAACTATTTGACAAACGTTACTGCACAGGTATCTTACCGTAGGAATCAGGGCCTTTGACTGCTTGATTGTTGGCACTCCTTCTTGATTGATTGTTGGCATTCCTGCTTGATTGTTTGCATCCCTACTGGCATGTTTGCAATCTGCTTCTCTGCCTGCCTTCCTACCTCCTTCCATGCAAACCTGCCTGCTTGCTTGATTCCTTGCTTAGTTGCTTTGCTTGCTTGTTTGTGCACCTATCGGCTTGATCCACTACCTGCCTTGGGGCAGAATACTTACGTATTAACACACAATGACAGACATCTCCGTGCAAAATAACTACCGTCATGAAGCACGAGGCTTCTGATTGGTTAACCTGGGTAGAAAAGGGACCTTGAAATACTCCTGTCCTGCATACGCCCTGTCACTTGAGAAACAAAAGTAGTGCGTGCCACCTATTGAACCCTCTCATATACAGAGTCAATTGTGAACTCGTGGATAGTGTAACAAAAATGCATGAACTTCCCCAGTGCGTTTTTAATAATTGTAAATAAAAACAATAGTGGATAAAATATGAACTACTCCACATCTTGATCTCAAGAATAAAAAACTAAACTTCGACTAGTTATCACAAAAAAGGAACGTTTTGTGATGGTTGGCGTAATTTTGAACTAATTTACAATATTAATTAATTAACAAATTTACAATAATTAATTAACAATTTTACAATACTTATTAATTAACAAATTTACAATCCTTACGAAAATTTCACATTACAAAAATACAATATTACGAAGGAAAAATATTTAAAACTACCAAAATTGACTATTATTAGAACAAATCAAGATTTTACACATTCTCACGACAAACCCCTAACGTCATAAAAATGTTTCATTACCCCAGAATGGGAACCTTGAAATTCTCCCGCACTCCAATTGCGCTCTAGCGCTTGGAAAACTATAGCAGTGCTGGTGCCAGTGCGGGTACGATTTTCAGCGGTGCCCCTCCTGGATGAGTTTTAGGGTTTCGACCGATTTTTAATTCAAATAATTACATTTCAACACCTTAGTTTGGAGGTCGTTATGTACAATATTACGAAGAAATATTTAAAACCACCAAAACACGACAATTTTATTAGAAACGGAAATAACTTGGCGTTACACATTTTCACGAGACACATCAGGGTGAAAAAAAAGGACGCGACTTCCGAAAGATTAATCCGCCCGAAAAACGAACCTTGAGGTACACACGCCCAGTGCTCGCGCCTAGCAAAACCTTATTTTGGATGCCATTATATACAATTTTACGAAGAAATATTTTAAACCACCAAAACGCGACATTTTATTAGAAACAGAAATAACTTGGCGTTACACATTCTCACGAGACACATCAGGGTGAAGAAAAAAAAAAGCACGCGACTTCCGAACGATTAATCCGCCCGGAAAGCGAA
This sequence comes from Gryllus bimaculatus, assembly GCA_017312745.1. Lineage (NCBI taxonomy): Eukaryota > Metazoa > Arthropoda > Insecta > Orthoptera > Gryllidae > Gryllus > Gryllus bimaculatus. The sequence continues at coordinate 2,181,562 of BOPP01000154.1, forward strand.
CCTTGAGGTACTCCCGCCCAGCGCTCGCGCCTGGCAAAACCATTCGCGTGACCGGATCAGAACCAGCGCACTGCCGCCGNNNNCCCCTCCCAGAAGTTTCCGCTCGTCGCGCAGCATGCAAACCTCCTAGCGAAGCAGCGGTAGCAGCACGCGCTAACCATAAATCCGCTCACCGCGTTCCCGTGGCCCCCGCGCAACGGTTTCGCTGATTAACGAGGAGCCCGTGATGAAAAAAAATAAATTAATGGGTGTAATTCCTCCGGAGTCGGTCGATGTTCGTGCGATATGCCGCGTGAACTACATCGGGGCGGCTTTTCACTGTTGACAATTAGGGGGAACTGAACAAGCCAATCGTCCAATAATAATTCGCCGAAGCATCACCCAAATACTGTGATTTACTCGTTCTCCTCTGGATTGTAAAGCGCCTTGATTCCATTCGTACAATAGACCCTGAGCTACATTGTTTAAAATCTGGATATAAAAAGAACTGCACATACCAATTCAATAGGGACGTTCATACAAAATATCAATTTGTAAATATTAACAATTATTTGTAATTTGTTACCACACATTAATACTAGAAATACTAATACACTACACACTACTACACATTAATACCACACATAATAAATGCAATTCCTAAATTAATAGATGAACACGCACAAATTACATAAAAATATTTCTTTACTTTATAGATATGCTCTTATCTACTTCTCTGCTAAACACCCATGGTTTCCGTCTTAACCAACGTCTTAATTTATTATTTAATGTGCTTTCGACGATTTGCAACGTGGAAGTCGAGAATTCCGACCCTTTTCTTCTGTTCAGCTTCGGTAGAGACTCGTCAAAGCGTATAGATCGGTCCAGATCTGCAACAGATTTTTTTCCCGGATTCTAAACCAGTTGAGCATCACCGGAAACTGAATCTCTCCGCGAACTCTATTCTTCCGTTAGTCTGACTGGCTGGAGCGCTTGCTGATTAATGCATTAAATAGGTAAATAAAATAAGTTCTCCGGTATCAAAATACATTATGCTAAAGATCTTTTTGATCGCGTAGCGATCATCCTCTGTGTTAAAAATAAAATTACAGAAATAAAATTACATGAATCCATAATTTAACCCAGAGGATGATCGCTATGAGATCGAAAAGATCTTTAGCATAATATATTTGGATATCGGACATCTTTTATTTACCGTATTTAATTGTTAGAAGGTATCTAGCTCACCAGCGTTCTCATTAATGTAATGTCAGAGTGCAGTTAGAGATTAAGGATACTTTCCACGAGTAATTTAGTTTGTTCCGATGTCCTCAGTAAATAATATATTGAGATAATTAATGGAAATCATGCTTAAAAGCCTGTGAGTATAAGAACATGAATTACCTGCGAGAAAAATTAAAAATAAAACGATGCACGTCAAAATTAAACTGTCTGCTCACAAGCGCAAACCTAACAGAGAGTCAGTTGTCCCATTTTTTTCTTTTTTTCCACAATAAATTCGAAAGCTCATCTTTTAATCAAAGAATAATTCGTGTATAATATTTCTCACATAATATTTCTTCAGTTTTGAAGGCGATTTTCTTGATACTGGCAACATAATTTAACTGTCACCATACTCACAGCAAAAATATGGATTCATGTAATTTTATTTTTCTAATTTTATTTTTAGCTCAGAGGATGATCTCTACGCGATCGAAAATTCTGTTGTAAGGGTCTAGATCACCTCTTTTGTGAGTAGTGCACGCTGATAATGTGCGTTTAAGCGAACAGAGAGCTGAAAGCTGCCTTGGCTTTTCCTATACAAGTATCAGCGAACTTCTATTTTTTTTGTCATAAATGTCTTTGAGCACGACTGAGCGGTAATTCCAAATCCAACAGTATCATGCTTACTAAGTTTTCGCTGATGGTTTCTTACAAATTGTACAAAATCACAATTTCTTTTTAGCGCAGAGATTCTCCAACTTGATAACAATTATATAGACAAATAACATGACCAAAGTTTAACAAAAAACGTTTTCTTAAGTTTATTCCTTATTATTTTAGTTCTATAATAATTTCCAATTTTTATAAATATAAACAAATATTAGATGTTCATTTATATAAGGAAACAATAACTTCCTTTCTATTATTTGTAATCAATAGGAACTTGATAACACAGATCACTGGTCGGTGCGTATTCGGCTATCGACTCCCTTCATTATCATTGATCCGCTTTAAAATTTCATCCAACCCCAGGGTGTCGATATAGACTCCGTTGGGAGGCACCTCTTAACAGAGGCTCCCTCTTACCTACACAGAGGGAGTTCACGGCAATCGTTTGCTTTATTATAGGCACGACCGCAATATTCCATCACTGTGTTCCTCTCAACGACCAGTTGCACCCAAACGTTCGTACGGAGTGGGCATTTCAGCCGTTTAACAATGTCCTTGGTCCTGCGCGGACCAGGAGTGGCACTTTGAAAACGAGCATCCGGGCCAGAGTTTTCAATCCGCAGGACCAAGGTCCCCAACCCAACAAGCGAGAACCTGCCAAAAATTCGCCAAAGCGGCCCATTCACCTCCAAATTCCGCTTTCAAGACTGGGCGTTTGGCACATTAATGGGGATCAAAGCGGCAGCGACTAATTTTAAATTAACAAAAGCCGCAAAAAACAGGCGTAAATTTTGGGCATTCGAGCGGGAGTTTCTAATTCCCCACTTTCGACATAGAATCGAAGGCCAACCATTCGGCATAAATGGGCGGTTTATACTCAGCGCAGCTCGCAAGCCTGGCTTGCACGGGTTATCTATCTCTTATCTACCCGTCGCATAAACGGAGCACCGGGCATAGTAACAGTAAATTCACAACCGGCTGCAAGCCAGGGTTGCGATCGGCGCTTGAAGGTGTATGTGACTTTAGCACAGATCTTCAATAGCCAGAGCATTTATTTGCTCCGATAATCCATAAAACATTGGAGTATTTATGCAAAAAACAGAAAATGTATAATATTAAGTTAAAGCCAAAGCGGCCCATTCACCTCCAAATTCCGCTTCCAAGAAAGGGGTTTTGGCACATTAATGGGGATCAAAGCAGGAGCGACTTATTAAATTTATAAAAGTCGCAAAAAACAGGCGTAAATTTTGGGCATTCAAGCGGGAGTTTCTAATTCCCCAATTTCGACATAGGATCAACGTAGGGGTGAGATGGCCAACCAAATATTCGCCAATCGTCATAAATGGGCAGTATACTTAGCGCAGCTCGAAAGCCTGGCTTGCGCCGGTCATCTACCTCTTATCTACCCGTCGCATAAACGGAGCACCGGGCAATGTAAGATTAAATATACAACCAGCGTTGCGATCGGCGCATGAAGGTGTATGGGCCTTTAGCACAGATCTTCAATAGACAGAGCTTTTATTTGCTCCGACAATCCATAAGGCATTGAAGCATTTATGCAAAAGCCAGAAAATGTATAATATTAAGTGTAAAATCCCTCAAAAGGGATTGTCTGTTTCACGCTCCATTCAGTTTATTTGCGGGGTGAGGAAGTCCCGCTTGTTCGTGCCGCATTGGAAGCAGTACAAGTTGCGTTCAAGAGTTCATCACCGCTATCTGCTTTCAAGATTGACTTGCCGGCACGCATTAGTGGAAACTGCCGTGATTTCTGACATGAAAATCTCGTGTAATTTAGAAGCAGAAAATATTAGCAACAAAGAACATTGCAAATATAAGCCGTATAATAGAAAATATTAGATTATTACAGATCAAAATAATCACAAATAAGTGTGTTTGTCGATTAGCACTTTTCTAAGGAAGCCATGCAGAACAGTAAGCAATTTACACAAATAGTTTGTTCGTTCAGAAACCAGGCAATATCTATAATACTAATTTTCATTTCGCAGAAAGAAAACTGTGTAAGCGGCTAGGTAAGATGAGTTTTTGAGTTCGTTAGATACCCAGCAACTCGACAAAAATACAAAAAAAAAGTGTAGATATTGATTAAAATTAAAATATTTAATATTACGTTATTCCGCCTGTTTACACACTGCGCATACTGGTTGAATTATCATGCTCTGTGCGACACTGCTTACGATAACACTGACGCCATGCGACAGCAAGGCTCCAAAGACGCAGCTTCCTGAAATTTTATATTCAAGTGATGTGTTATATGAGAACAATTTTCTTTGATACTCTTGGTATATAAAGAACAGTTAAACTGTATATGCTATATTACGTTATTTCAGTATTCGTGAGGACTGTTATTTAATTTGTTGAGGTGTTATAGAAGACTATTTTCTTCGTTGTTCCTGAAGCGTACGCGTGCTACGTTTTCGAAAACCATATCGTTGGCTTTGATCACCAGCATCCTCGCTCATACACGCCACCATTACGTAATACATGCTCCACAAAACAACGTTCTTCTGATTGGAAACTGGATGCACATAGTACGCAGCATACATTCTGACTGGCAGGGGGAAAAACACGCATTTGCATTGAACATCAACTGCCGCTCATCGGGGACCATCATGACCTGACATCGCCCTACCGGTCGCTCCCAGCGTGGAAAGGAAGAGGATGCTCACAGCGCCCCCCTTTCCCTCCCTAAATTTGGAGCTTCCGGCGCCCGCGGGCCCACGCCGGCGCTTTTGTCGTGCGAACTTCCGCTCGTCCCGCCCCCGCACCAACCTCCGCAACGGACGGCGAACCCGCACCGCACAGCACAGCACATCACTGCACAGCACAGTACCGCACAGCACAGCACAGCGCAGCACAGTACCGCACAGCACAGCCCAGCACAGCACATCACAGTGCCGCGCAGCACAGCACAGTACCGCACATCGCAGCCCAGCACAGCCCAGCTCCGCACAGCTCCGCACAGCTCCGCACAGCTCCGCACAGCTCCGCACAGCACCGCGGGAGGACGGGCCTTACTACATTAGAAACGTTTTGCAGTGTGGACTAGGATTTACTTAACCATGCACTTGAAGAAAGTCAGCTGTTCACGATTTCATTCAATCGGGAGCTTGAACGTCCCCATAGTTACGTCACTGAAGCGATATTTAAGCCCCCCGATTGGATGAAACTGCTACAGCTGATTTACGTCAAGTAGGACTAAATAAATCGTACAACTAAGTGGGGGGGGGACTCTTGCGTACCGTATCCCACTTCAACCAACAGTTTGCTTCACAATATAGGCGGCAGTTTTAAATGCAGCCACATACCAATATCTCGTTACAAGATTTTGAAACAGATATATGAAGCATATCTTTTAAATGTTGCAATTTGTACATCTTTATTGTGTTATTTTGGGTTGGTTACAGCTGAAAATTGACACTTTGCACAATTTTCAAAATGTTTCTCAACCCTTCTCGTCCGATCTGGCTTTTCAAACGAAGTGCCCGTGTCGTGGTCACGTGGTTCGTGACGTTTTCCCACAGTATTCTTTTCAAAAAATGTTCCCTTTGGTAACGTTGAGGAAAGCCGTCAAAAGGAAAGAGAGACTTAACATATTAAAAAAATATAATTAGCGATGGTAGAATTTTAAATTTAAAAAACGCATTTTGATTGCACAGCTATTGCATTTTATAGCATTAAAAAAATACAGATTTAGCACTTTGAAACATTTATTTAGAAAATTATTATTTAGAGAAGACCCTTTGAGGGGAAAAAAATAAAAAACCGTGCGCCGTTGAGCGCTCAGACTTTTAGGACCAGTTTTTTTAATTGTTCTTACTTTTTACACTACTTCGTCAGTTAAATCTTAATTAAAAATTAATAAATACGGCCATTCTCCGATTAAATATTTTCAAACATCGATTTGTTGTTGTTGATGCCGCATCGCTAGTTAGAGAGCGAATACGAAGGAAACTATAAAATGCAATTTAGCAATTATATCGCAGAATCACGACCATTTCGAATTTTTTATGTGATTCGCATTTCGCGATATATTTCGCATTTTAACGCAGATTGAAAACTTCCAGAAATATACTGCACTGACTGTCAAACATACAATTATTAATTTTTTCAGCGTTTGGACATTTCGTACTTTTGGAAATTGCTATCATCTTTAAATATAATACTTTTGAAGAACACTTTTTGAAACAAATTCGCTATTAAAGTAAAATAAAACTACACCAATGAAAAGCGTGAAATTGTAATTGCCCACACCGTTCGTCATTAACGACCTTTGAAGTAATGGAAATTAAAATAAATTTTGAAAATATCATTGAATTTTTTTCAAATTTTCGTACCACGTTTCTTTTAATAAATAAATTGGCTTTAGTAGTAAACGACGATCGGAAAATTTTGGGCCCACCCAGCTTCTACAACCTCATAATAAAATAACAAACACTGTCTTAAAATAACACACTCTACCAAAACAGTTTTCAGTTTTTACATACTTCAGAGCAAAATGATTTTTTTTTTACGGTTTGCACTTAGAATGTGTTACTGTATCGTTCTCGTCCTCTTGACTTTTACCGTTTCTCGTTTCAGAAGGAATGAGTTTGATAAATATGGCACGGAAAGCATAAATGTCGTGTTTATCACACGTGCCTTTGACAGACCTGACGTGGAAATACTTATCTTTCGCCATGTCATGGGGTCTGGGTAGTTCCGCGAGTTTTCGAAACTTATTGTCTCTTGAATTATCTCTAATTTTTCCCTTATTCAATATTTTTTCTGTATTCGTTATTTGCAATTTCTTCATACATGGTACAGTAATTAGGTCAATAGAATATTGCACAGAACAACAGGTGTGAAGAAGTCGCGTAATGATAAATCCTTACAAAAAAAACTAAACTCTGTTATTAAAGTTAGCGGCTTAAACCTATTTAGTCGCTTTGTTTGAAGAGCGTTATCCAATAATTTCCATTGTCAGATGCTTTGGAGTCTTTCTTGCCCGAAGCTTCTGAGATTCTATCTTTTTCGCATACTATAAAGTAAGAACTGTAATGCAGCGAAAACAAACGTTGATTTTTGTCGTTTCTGCTACAGTTGGTATTTTTAAAGCTTTATAAAGATCACTAACATACGACCGAGAAATATAATTGCTGGTCTCAGAAGTTTACCTTAAAATATTGTCGAAAATTCAAAGTTCAAGACCGCCAAAATTTGACGGTTTATACACACTCACTCGCTCGCATTAATATCGCATATTATTAATACTCGCGCTTACAATCTAGCTACTATCTTCGCTTCGCAGCTACAATTTCACTCTGGCATGCCAGCTCGCGCCAGACGATACTTTCGATAGACTGCAACGATACAACAAAAGGGAAGTAATGAACAGTTTAACGAACGGCATATAACCGAAAATTCTAATAATTTTAACATATTACACTAATAGTTGGTATTTAAACTATAAATATTGCCGGTTCGTTAGAAGAATGACTGTACACAATGGGTCCACTACCTTTCATTAAGAAGTTTCCTCTTAAGCGCGAGAAAATAAACGTATGACATTTGGTTAAGTAAAAAGCTCAAACAAATTTCTTAATAAAAATCCTTAGTGTTTTTAATATACAGGTATTTAATTTTATGTTTATAAATAATAAAAAGCACCAACTACATTTTAAAATGTGAAATACAAGACAATTAAATTTTCATTACGCATGCATTAAAATTTTTAATTTTGCACTGGGCACTTATTTTGCTGGAGAGAGTTACTTCACAACATCCTTTTTGCAGCCCACTGCAAGTAGAAAGTGAAATACATATCGCTTCCGCTTACTTGATACCGCTACAATTGAGTTGGCATAAACGAGATGGATATCACTTTTTCACATTACTTCGTGCAAATGGAGAAATAATCTATTAAGCGGAAGAAACTTTACACTTTTTTTGTCGCGGCACGCTTCAATTTATTATTCTACCTTTAACAGTTTATGCAACAGTCCGGTAAAGCAAGGAGGCTGAAGATAGTAAAACCATTGAATTTAAGCCATTGATTACTTGTTCTGAACGAGTATATCTAAATTCTAGAGCAGGGCTGTCCAACTAGCGGTGCCATTTATTGTAGCCCACAAAGGTCAGATGTGAATGTCCCTTGCAACCATGTCGGGGGAGAACATTGCATCTAGCACACGCGCCCCGTCGGTGTCAACAATCTTCTTACGTAAAAATAGGTTACGTTTTAAGGATTTTTTCCCCAAGTAAATTCGAAAATTCAAAACAATTCCAATCTGTTTCACTTCCTTATGTATGGTACGTTCTGATATCACATATGGTTCCCTTTCAAGACCAGCCGGGCACACAGCTCAACAATGCAGGGTGACGTAAGGATCGCCAGAGTTATGAAAATATGGCCCGCAACCATATTGAAGGTACCAGTTGTGGCCCTTGAGGCCTTGCAAGTTGGACACCTCTGTTCTAGAAGGTGACATCTTCACTAATGATGCGATTACTAATACACATTTCGTGCAATGTTCCTGTACACTGAACAAACTCCAATTGTTTAGTTTAATAAAAATAATATAATCAAATATTAAAGAACACATGCACAGCCTAGAACGAGAACTTTCACGGCTTATGCCATTACAGCAAGTCTGTAAAACCAACACAATACTCAAATACTATGAAACACATGTAAGGTTGGTAACTGAAACTAACTCTTAATCCATCTTCTGCGACGGAGCCTTCAATGGATGTATGGTCAACATAGTTTCCTCCTCTGATTTCAGTTTGCGATCTTTCTGGTGACGACACAAGTGTTGCTTCATTGTGAAGTAAGACGCAGACTAAGAAAGTTTAAATCAGAGATGAGTGAGCACAAAAATACTGAACGCACTTCGACCGCGAAGTGACTTTTTCAAGCTCGAATTATCAACCTCGCTCGAAAAAGTACTTCAAGGTCTTGATACATAAACGTTTCTTACACTTCTATTTCAAGGAGCGCACAGCATATTACTACCAATTTCATGATTTTCCGAGCCGCTACAGTACGGATGCGGCAGTGATGTCCATGTTTTCAAAACATCGATTTTCCCCCCCGGAAACATCGATATTAAAGCCGATAGTTTTCTAACATCGATGTTTGATGCTCGATGTTTCTATCGATATATTTCTCTCAAAAACAGGCGATCAATGGCAAGAGTCTGCTTATAGCACAAAATAAATTTAAGACCGCAGAGAATAGATGTCAAGAAATTTTCTTTCACAAATTGAAAGATAACAGAATGGAATAGATTGACTGCAAAAATCTTTGAACCCTTTCCTTGAAGCGTTTAGGAAATGAATTCTGGGTAATCCTAAGTGTAATCCACCCGACAACTGGAGGCCCTAGCTTTTTACGGGATTGTAACGGGCAATAATAATAATAATAATAATAATAATAATAATAATAATAATAATAATAATTCCTAAGTGCGATCGATTTAACTAAGTCTTACCATCTATCGCCTGTTTTTGATGCATAAGTGATGAATGTTATATAGTGATGTGTAAGTGCAATATTGTGAAGTTAGGTGTCGTGCAGCGTAGGGCAGAGAAATAATGAAGTGTTTTAAGTGTTACAGCGAAGTGCAGTTAAGTGAAGGACAGTGCAGTACGGTCTCAATTGTACTAACATTCAGTGCGGATTGAGATTACAGAAGTTTCTATTCCGTTTCTTCACGTAATTTAAAGTTTTATGAATCCGTTTTTATATTATTATTATTTTTATTATTATTATTATTATTATTATTATTATTATTATTATTATTATTATTATTATTATTATTATATCATTATTATATCATTATATCGTTGCATGGAATTATTTTACCATATTTACGTAATTAACTGCCATC
>BOPP01000154.1:2197138-2218019 GCA_017312745.1 Gryllus bimaculatus
GTTCAACCGTATCGTGTTGAAAGATGCAATCGCTATCCCCCAATTGCTCTTCAATAGTGGGAAGCAAGGTGTTTAAAACATCAACGCAGACCTGTGCCATGAGAGTGCCATCCAGAACAAGGGGTGCAAGCCCCCTCCATGAAAAACACGACCACACCTTAACATCATTTTGGTCATGTCCGGAAACTTTAGATCACATAGTGTATTTGAGAGCTCGGGCCGTGCTAGAGCGTTCCCTAAGCGACGACTATGAGAACAACATATCATCTTCATTTTCACTTAATTATTGAACAATACAGTGTGTTTAATTGATTCATTAATGCTTCCGCGCGCGCCAACGGTTACGGTCATCATTCCCGTAAGTGTAGTACATGTTTTGTTTCGGGGGAGGGGTGTAGCGATCTTCCCAGCTGGATGGCGAGATCCGGCACCGTGCTTCATGTGGCTTGCGGGGGGTTTTCTCGACCAGGTATCTCCCACGAGCACCGCCTCGGCCGGGACACGCTCTTAACTACACACACACACACGTGTGGTAGTGCAGTGCGTGTATGTTCTTGAGAAGCGAGGATAAAGCAAAGACGGGGAAGGAAAGATCGCGCACGGTTCGTGGCCCGTTTGCTAGGGTACTGCTCCGACCTTCACCTGGTGTTGATCGGTCAAACCACGGAAAAATACCAACTGGGGTAACCAGCCGCTAGATTTCGCATCCAGACAGCGACAGAAGTCGACCAACCTAACCAGCTTGTGTCGAATATGCTGTCATTGTCAGGACTCGAACCTAATGGACCTCTCAGTCAGAGGCACTGAATCAGTTGGTGCGCTGAGCCACGTATGCGTTTTAACGTGAAGTCAGTTCGCTATCATTCAACTCTATAAACATCCTCTGATACCTTATTCATCGATGTAAACCTCGTAATCCTACAGCGGGATATTGACCTAAGAATTATAAATACGTAATAATTCTATACATTATTGTAAAACGTAAAATAAAATATTGTTGTCAATGGTGAAGGAGCCCTCCGGGACTTGGCGGAATTGTAAGTACACAGCGTAACCCTGCGCAAAGCTTCTCGAAGGTCGTTTACCCGTTCCAAGCGTTAAAAAAACACTTATTCTTCTTCATTGCTCGTGTATATTTCCTAAAACGGCACTGGATACAGATCATTCACGCAATGGTTGAAGAATTACGTCCTTCCCTTCCACAAACCCCCCTTAAAATTCAGTCATGCGAATTCATCACAGTAACATGGTCATCAGGGCAGCATGTTGGATAACGATAATTGCATTAAATATCCTAATACCACCGAGATCAAAATCCGTAGCTGAACGCAGCTGATATCAATGTGGCGAAAAATAATAACTTACAGTTTCTTTCTTAGATCATTTCTTCCCAAAACGGCTCCGTAATAAGCATTGGTGAGCCCAGATGGATTAAGGTTGGTTTGGAGAACATTGAAGCAACAGTTGAGACACCAAAAACCAAAGAAGGAACAAAACATTTTCGAAAATCTTCAGAACATATGCTATTGTAAGCATGGAGTGTATACGTAACATAGACGTGCTTACTTCGAAAACAACATTCCAACTTATAATCTTTTGAAGTCGCATGTGCTAAAGATTTCAACAAGCAGACCTGACGCAATGGAAATCTTGTCTTCAACAACAGGAAGACTGCAATGAAATATTTACCCATTCCTACAAAAAAATAACTATATTTTTCATTACAGCATTATACTGATTTATTGGAGTTATTTAGAAAGTGTTTGCAATTCCTCGACTATCTACCACTTCGTTTCATCCCCGGCTATTGGAATGATTCAGTAATTATTATTAACAACACGAGTTTTTTTAAATACAATTATTTTCTACACTACGATTCTCATTCCCGAAACGAGTGAGAAACAATAAATACGTTCAACAGGATTAAACCTAAAGAAATGTAGTTTTACTGTGCCTTTCTTGGGTCTCTCTTAAAGAAGATCGACTGTAGGGAGCACTCTGATATTATTTCTTTCTAGAGCATTGGGACGCATCCAATATCACTGGAAACGTGTGTTTTAAACGAATTGAAATCTTACGAAACCCATACACTCTTGGGATATGTATTAGCGTAATAGTCTAGACCAGGGGTCGGCAACCTTTTTGTAACAGCGGGCCACGTTCTCAAACACCACTAGATCTCACGAGTTGGACATATTTCCAACTTACCTTTTCTTTACCAAATTAAAAATACACCAAATTAAATTTACCAAATTTTATTAGTACCAAGTCGTCATGAGCTTAGGATTCAGACTCAATAATGTAACATAGGCTTGTAGATGCTATTGCATCCTTACAGAAAACACTTATACGAGGAAACTGCGTTAGAATTATCTGTTCCAGTATTCAACTGATCTTTTTTTATAAATCGCACCGTTGTAGGCTACATAAAATGTAAAAACATCCACGATTGTGTATTTTTCAGTAGATCTATACAGTAGGTATATTTCAGTAGATCAATACTGCAGCCCTTCGGGCCGATTGAGATGGCTTTGCCGCCCCCTTGTCTAGCCCGTTCCATTTCACCTGTCCCGCCTATTACGACCGTCTGTGGCATCATCCCGGCAAAAATGTCACAGGGCCAAACCCGTTGACTGTTGATTTTTCCCTGCTGCATGTTCGTGATTGTTTGTATGGTGAAGATTTTAGCGCGTCACCTTATTCCGAGAATAATAGTCCTCTCCAGAGTATGAAGCAACGTTCGGGCGAAGGTAAGCAATCGATGGATCAAGAGAAGACGTAAATGTTTTCAGCAGGCGGCAAAATTTTGATAACATTTTATATGTAGAAAGTGTGCATATATGACATGAACTACTCGAGAACAAGGGCCAATTCGAGAATATGTCAGTTAATGCAGAAAATCGCCAGCTAAAAAAACGGTTACAGCTGTAAGAATGACGAATAATTCCCGGTCAATCGCGAATGAAATTTTTTGTACCGAATCTGCCAGACGAAAAGCAAGGGAGTCGATGTTTTTGAGACTGCATATAGTATCGCCGTCTCCCTCTTGTGACGTTTACCGAATACACAATTTACTCGTGCCAAGTCTTCAATGCGCTGTAAGAAACCAAACTCCCTACTGTAAAGCGAACTTGTCCTATTGCGCATCTTTCTCGTGATATGAATGATGTGTGTAGCGGGCGCGGGTTTGTGTGTAGTGGGTATTGTACGTACGCCTGCGGTTGTCTGGACTCGAATTCCAGGACCTCACGATCAGAGGTGTAGCTGTAACATCAGTTGCCGCCCTGAGCCACCTCTTCGGGTAGTTCAACTTGGTATGTCCCTAACCCAGCTCTTCGGACTCCTTTCACTGGGGAAGATGCATACAGGCGGAGGCGGCGGAGCTGGAGAGCAAGACGTCCAAACCCGGAAGGGTAAATGCTACGGTTCATTCATTTGTGTACCACACGAAGACTCTGGTATCACCTACCCACGACATGGGGGAAAAAGGAAGCCCAAACCTCCTCCCTCGCCATGTCAGAAATGGCAAAGACACTCATCAGAGCAAGGCGTATACAGAGGGAGGCAATGGTAAACTACCACTGAGATTACCTGCCCAGGACAGGGGAGGGAATAAAGGCGCAAGCCTCCTACCTCGCCATGTCAGAAATGGCAATGACACTCATCAGAGCAAGGCGTATACAGAGGGAGGCATTGGTAAACCACCTCTGAGTTCACCAGCCCAGGACAGGGAGGGTATAAAGGCTTAAGCCTTCTGCCTCGCCATGTCAGAAATGACAATGACAGTCATCAAAGCAAGGCGTACACAGAGGGAAGCACTGGTAAATCCACCACGGAGATCACCTGCCCAGGACAGGGATGGGCATAAAGGCCTAAGCCTCCTGCCTCGCCATGTCAGAAATGGCAAAGACACTCATCAGAGCAAGGCGTACACAGAGATGCAAAGGCAAACCACCTCCGACACACACTACATTCTAATAATATTCCAAAATTACATTTAGTAATCTGTGATTCATTCCCAATTAAATTTTCAGCTTGACATTAAGATATCAAACCTCTACCACTTCAAATGCGCAGATCATTTAGAGTTGAAATAACTTCATTTCCTTTAACTAAACAAACTGTAATCAATGAATGGCTTATAATGATATCTCTCCTAGTGATTGTTTGACATTATAATCCAACGGAGATAAGTCGACGCCGACAAACTGTTCAATGAACCGATAATGAAGTGTTCTTGTGGGAGTTATCGAAGAGTTATATCAATGAATCGTAAAAACAATCGGAATTAAGTCAATTAAACTGGTAATGTTTTGTTTTAAAAAATGTGTTATAGGCCAATTAGCAAAGTAATCATACCTCGAACTTTAACAGAATCGTATACATCGATGAATGAAGAAATTTTCTGGAAGATTAATTTTATGCCAGCGCTCACTAAATTTTTTGTTAAAAACTTCATTTATTGACAGTCTTCGAAGTCTACGTGTATCAGATATCTTTATATATTTTAGTTTCCATGACCTCAACCCCCTTTCTCAAACGTAAGATAATTTCGAATAAAAAGGTGTAAATCAAATACAATGGGGACAGAAGAGAAATAGTACCGAAGTGAACGGAATAGTAGTTCAAAGGTAACTGGAGTTTACGAAACGTTAAAGGATGTGTAAACCGCTCATAAATACAGCCATTATTGTAATCATGACAGAAGTTTTTCTCCATTTAGAACTATAATACCAGGGTTTTTTTAATGTCATACGTTTCATGTACTTCATTTCCCTAGGATTTAGTTCATAATTAAAACAAACTGCATTCAACACTAGTCTTCTATTCTTTAATATTTTGGCTAATATTGAACAATTTAACCGTCGTAGAAATATCCACAGAATTTAAATTTTCCAAATTCCTTCTCGCAGATCAATGCCTAACGTGATCAGCATATCAACAATTACATTCATATTCTAGACATCTCTTCGTGATCTCAAACGACAAATTTACCGTGAAACCTTACCCTCTTCTTGCTCTTAGCGGCAAGGATGGACCAGGCCTCCAAGAGCTGTAGCGATCCGGGAGGTACACGTCAATTTTAGAAACACAACAAAACGCCTTCTTCCTCCCGATGTTTTCATTTTTAAACATCCCTATATATTCGTGTAAACAAAACAGTTTTGTAGATTAACTGACATCTGTTATTCTCCAATATCTTCAATATTTTATGTTGACTGACCAACATGCAGGACATATTTGTCACATCTGATGTTCAATTTGTACTTGTGTCACAAATGTCAGTTTCGTTTTAGAAATTAAAAACTGAAACACCGCCAATTTTAGCATCAATGAACAATTTACTCAATTCATCTGGAGCCAACCGATAAATCTTTGCACAGGAAACCCAAGTTTAAAACATCGTCACAACAAATAACGAAATTTCTTAACTGCACCGACTGAAGCATTACGCACATGCAAACAAAATAATAAATATAATATTTAATAGCAGGAATGTTTGTCAGTAACCAAGCATATTTTTGTGAGTCTGCACACGAAAAAGCACCATCAGCCTACCACTTTCAATTTTAATTTGTGTAAGATTGATCTTCCATTTTTAATACAACTTGTTACTAAGATCACCTTAAAAAAAGTACTTTTTTTTAAGGTGATCTTCAGTACGCCTACTCACATCCTTGTGACACTCAACTAAAACTCTGGAAAACGATTATTCTATTTTATAACAGCGCTATTTAATTAAAAACAAAACTTAACAATCATCTGACGTTGAATTTTTTTTCTGTTTTCTTTAGCGAGCATTATTTCCATTTGGAGTGTCTCACTCGTCTTGTCATGCTATCGACATGTGTCTGACACATCAAGTGTCAATGATAGCTCGCCAAAACAAAACAATAATGATTTACTATACATATGTTTTCAATGCTCGGGGCTGTCTTGCCAATATGCAAATATCCACATGGGCAAGATGGGTCCCTCTATCTCACACAATTAAGATAATCACAGTAATTTTAATGTGTACCTTGGCACCACTTCCAACATGTTCCTTAACATAGTATGGTATCATTGTGAAGTGAAAGAGAGATAAAAAACTGAAATCATAATTCTACTAACAGATGATTAGAAATAGAAACTCACCTCACTGCAAATGTCATATCCTGCGTGTAAACAGTTGTGAAGCTAGCACCATTATTCACTGCGCAACATTACGAACACATATCACATTCACTGCACTAAAACACGTACAATCCAGAACGGTAACCTATTTCAGTAACCACTTTCACTGCTCTCAGATCGCGACTGTCTCCAGAATCCTATGTCACAATATCCCACTGCTCTACCATATTGCTTCTGTCCAGCGCAGCCAACAGCACAAAATAAATTTTTACATTTAGCCAACACTACAATTCGAATAATTTTACACATGAAAAAGTGCGCTCGATTCAAAACGGAATAATAATAATTTGTCAAAGAAAAAATGGAAAAAAGAAAAATATCAATAAGATCATATGGTGACTTGGTAATTACAGTATTCTAGTAAGAAAAATCATATTTTTTCTTTTCTTTATTGATTTTTCACAAATAATTTATGTGTATGAAATAATTGTAAGGTACCAAGAATCAAAGTATTAAGCAATATTGCAAGACATATACTATTTTGTGTTGTAAATTTATTTTCCCATTGATCATTTTACACTGAAACAATAATGTCAATAAATAAAATCATTCTAGCACATAATTTGAATACTGTTTCTATCATCATCAAATCTTTTTCTGAAAAATATTGTAAGTATTTCTTAGAAAACTGCAAACTCGTATTTTGAGAATACTCTCACAAAATACTAATTATACTAAAAATATCTGTAGTTATTAATATTTCTTCAATGCCAACTTACTGCCTATATTTTAAATTTAATTTTCTTCTTTATTTTGTGGAGAAAATTTGCACAGGGGGTGTCCATAAATTATATAATGATAAAGAAGGGGTTGAGGGTTTGAGTCAGTATTACATAGGGGTAGGGAGTATTAGTTAGTTGTTGTGTTACATTGATATTTATTTTTTTAGAGTTTTCAACATTTGCTGAAATAATTCCTTAGGTTAGTCTTATACTGTCCTAACCTTTTACTCGACTGCCTGATATGGGCCTTGGCTGACCAGCGGTGGCCCATCCTCACAGCCATGGGTTAAGTGTTTCATTTGGTTCGGATGAAGACACCCCTCCCTTGTGTGTATTGGTCTTCTTAACCTTAGGGTGATCTTTCTCATTGTCACGCAGCAATAGATACTGGGACATTTGTGAAGAAAGTGAACTGTTATAATTTTATCCTGTCCGGGAATCAACCCCGGGTTTGCACTCTGGAATGAGAGCATGCTAACCAACGAGTCACCGAGGGCTTGTTAGTCTTATACTAAAACATTAGAATATTAACTCATTAATTTGATTCAAAAACATAAGTAAATTAAAGTTATTAGATGTAAATTTTTATTAAAGGAAATATTTTTTCATTGATTTTTTATTGAATCTGTAAGATTATGAAGAAAGCATTGAGAACTGATGTGTAGTATAATCTAGAATCAATTTAAATTGGCACAATGCACACTCACCCTTGGTCCTCCATGTCATCCATGACAGTGTGTGCTTGTGATGAAAAAAAATTCTCACCTATACGTCCTTCCTTCTCTCACAGCTTATCCTAAATCCTATTGTAAGGTGCAATGAGCATTGCCAACTAATTCTGACTTTAATCATCATAAATTCTAATATACAACATAAATAAAATGATTACAAATTGTTTTTTCTATGCTATAATTTATTTTCACCTCTAGTCCTTACAAGGGGGGGGGGGGCATTGTTGGAAGAGCTATGAAATTATTTAGGAGTGCACATACGTTATGGATGCAGTATAGGGGGGAGAGGGGGTATACAAAATTCTTGAAATTTGTATTATATATTTTATGGCTGGCTCTTTATTTCTATTAAGTTAAACTTTTTAAATATAGTATATTTTTACGTTTAAAATTGTTTTTGTTACTTTAAAAAACAGATCAAAGAGAAAGAATAATTGAAATTTAAATGGAAATGCTTACAAATAATTCCTTCTTAATTATAGTCTCAGAGAACCAAAAAAATACAAAACCAAAACAAAAAAATCAACACAAGTTTGGTAACAGAAATAAGTAACTTCTCAACCTTTAGTTAAGAATATTAACTAATATTGCATTTTTATAGGGAAAGCATTGAAAATTAAATATGCAAATTTACTTGGATTTCTCTGTACGCCTGAAACTATCTATTGACATATATTTGGATGATTTTTCTAGAAAATTAAGTAAATTCAAAGTCATTATTTAAAAATATCCCACATTACCTTCATGATCCTCACATTATTCTATGTATGTGGCAATTGAACAATTAGATGTTTATTTAAAAAACAAAATCAGCTATTAAAAAATTTATGTTGTTGTGTAGATAAAAATTTGTTCCAGATTTGAATAATGGCAAAGTATTTTGCTTATCAAAGACGTAGCTGTAATTCGAATACATCCAAATATACACACAAACACAAGATTGGGCACACAAATTTCACCATTAAACAATTTTTTTCAGTGCATAAAATTAGATCATCGATGCTAATTAATTTTAAATTATCAAGAAAGGTTTTTCTTTTTTTGGGAAAAAGAAAGTTATAATAACTGGCTCTTGTGTTAAGTAACTATATACAAATCATGTATTAAAAAAGGATATTTTGAAACATTTTATTAAATGTAGTTTAATATTTAGTACATTGTGGCATTTTTTGCACTATTAACATCTCTGTTGGTTGTCATATATTTATTATTAATACGTTCTGAGAAATTAAAAAGTAGTTGTGATTAATAAGAGGAAGTGAAAACATTTCAATATTGTATGATCTGTATTACCTTTGTCCAAAACTCCAGTTTTCAATTCCCATTACAAAAATGTTACCATGATTTATTCCATTCTCTTACATAAAATTCATTTTTATTAACTTTGTTACAAAGAGCATAATGTGAAAATTTGTACTTTCTGTTCCCTCTTGAATAAAGGCCTCTTATATGATTTATAAACTTGTATTCAAAATTGTTTGTTTTAATTTCTATCTGATACAGAACGTAATAAAGTTAAAAAATTACAAGATAAAATCATCTTGTTGTATTATCAAATATTTGTATTGATACAAGCCACAATCACAGTTGAAAAAAATCAAGAGTTCACTGTTACATAATGGTCAACATTAATATTTGAAATACAAGTTTTCTTATTTTGAATATTAAATATGAAAAGGACTGTTCTTTATTTCTCTGAAGACTCTGAATAGCACATGACATGATGCAAGATAACTGTTCAGATACATCCATTAATAAAGATATGAAGTACAATTTTCATATTGCAGTAAAGCTCAATGTTAACAGTTCTGTATTAAGAACACCAATAGGTTAATTAGGATGTTACGTAACACATTCAACATTCATCTTAATAGTATCATTCTAAAAGAACATTATTTAAGAATATAATATTTTCTTCACATCTTTTAAAGTAATAAAACAAGCAGCATCTCCTCTAATTTATATCATTTCTTAGTTAATGGAAATATTTGATTTTATGAGAGGAACTTCTTTCTTCACTTTTTCTTCTTTCTTCTTTTACAAGAGGAAACTTTCTTCACGCTTTCTTCTTTCCTCTTCTTTCTTTTATGAGAAAAACTTATTCGCCATTTAACTCAAAGTAAAATTCAATGTTTCTTAGTATTTTTCTTTACACAAAGATTTTTCAAGGAAGTCGCATGCTTCTTGCTAGAGTGCTAGAGTCTTGTGAATGCTCTTGGCTGTCCGAGTGTTGCCACATTGAAAGATGTGATGCCGAGATTTTGACCATCTCATTGTGTTTTTTTTCCAGAGCTGGTCTACTATTTGGCTGAATGGGTTGGCTTTCTCAGAGCTGGTCTGCCAACCAGACCTGAGGAAGACCATGACAAGATGGACGAAATGATGACATCACAGCTTTTGACATGTCATCTCGACAGCCAAGAGCATTTGCAAGATTTTTTTATATTTAGGCACAGTAAAAATGTTAATCTTTCTATTTCTACATATTTTTCACTTACAATAAAATACAATTAGTTAGAGCAAAATTATAATTTGTGTGTTTTACATATCTGTTATTAAACTCTTAATCTTATATTTAACAAGGAGAAGAAATATTTTTTCTACTTATTTTTGAGTCAGTGGTAAAAACAATAGTAAAGAGCATGTGTCTGTCAAATTGCAACCTTAAGCATATCCAGTTAAGGCTTTAAATAAAGTAATACTGAAAATTGATATATTTGAGCTTATTTTTAACTGCTATAACCCGTATAAATATAAATATAAAATGTAAAATATTAAAAAATATAACAGAACTGATAACCTTATAAACTATAACAAATACCTATGTAGAGCAATCACAACAAAGCTGAGACTAGCAACACTCAATCAAAAAACGTTGATTGTCACAAAATGCCTTTATCAGCCTAAAAAATGTTTAACAGACTTCTTCTTATTGAAATTTATTATTTTTTCCTTTTACATTATTTTGTAAGTTAATATAAATAATTTTAATTATGGAAATATTTCCTTAAGGACAAGATTTTTATCAGAAAAAAGCATTTCATTATTTAAAAATATTGCACTTCTTAAATGAAATATTTTATTACAATAAGTGGCTCTGAGAATAAGCAATAAGAAAACAGCCTTTCCTTCTAATATACCTTTCTTAAAAATGAATCAAATAACCAGAGTCCTGTCTCAATAGAAATGGTATCAGTTTGGTGATGGAAAGTGGTGACTCATGCCTTCAAGATCAGAGAATCACTGAATAATAACAATGAGACTGGAGTCAAATCAAATATCTCTGTCAATGGCACCAAAAGGCTTTTCACTCATCATACTGCCATGTTTTGTGGGCAGATGTGAGTGGGTCGACCTCATCACATCAAGACATGTAATTCTGGTAACAAGGTACTATTTGAGAGAAACACACCAGTTAGAAGACTTTAAAATGTCTCATTCTCAAGATCTCAGTTAAAATTAGAGATACTGTTAATTTCATATTTCATGTTAAATAAATTATCTGGAGTATTGTTAGAGGTAGTATTATAGAGGCGACCAATCATGGCTAGCTCTTGGTCAGTGAGCTCACTTTCCACTTCATGGTCCTGGGTTCGATTCCTGGTAAGGCAAGAATATAGAGTGTATTTTCCTTGCAATGTCCCAATATATGTTGATGTGTGATGATGAAAAAATTCACTTCTTAGGTTGAGAAAATCAGAATATGGTGTGGGGATGATCATGTGTTAACCACACGTACCCACTTAACCCATGGCTGCTAGGGACGTCGCCGGTAGGCCTGAGCTTGTTCACGGACTGTCACGCCAAGTACATACATTCAGTATTACAGAAGCATCTATATATGTAATAATGGATTAGTAATAGTGAAGAAAAAAGTCTCTGACAAGACTAAGATATTTTTCATGCTCCAAAGAGGATTGAAGTACAATCACAAAGAAAGTAGAGAATTGTTTAATTAGAAACTATAATGTATCACCCAATAGGTAAGCAGCTTTTGCTGCTGTACATTGCTGATTGTTATTATTTAATAAACCAATGACCTTAAAGGCACAAGCAGTCTCTGGTAGCACAAGAACTGCACATGAGCGGCCACTGATCACAGCTCAGGGCAACTGTACAAAATACAAACACATAGTGGACAAATGTGACCATTTCTATTATTTGAGATGTGTTGAAAATGAACTTTCTATACCAATGCCAAGCCCTGTGTAAGAGGCATACATAGTTACATCATTTTTCGAAACAAATTACATTTGTATTATATAGTATGACAAAATTTAGTGTATTAGTACCCAGAAGAATACAACCTGGATCATGCAGCCAGGAAAACTGTGCGACTCTCAGAACCTGATTGCTCTGAATCCTTTTGGCCTAGTACCATACCAAGTAATATCATACCATGACATTATCATTTAAAATACGTTTAGAATAAAATATCTGACTTCTTGTGATGGATTCTAATTCACAGAAATAGTATTTATCTGTGGTATAACTTCAGTGGAACCTAACTCTTGCAGTCAGGTGGACTAACTGGATCAACATTCAATAATTTTTCTTTCAAACCATCTAAGATGGCAATTAACCTGGAACATTAAAAAAAAATATTATTAGACTGAATTTCATTTCATTTTTAGTTTAGTTTAACTTCATTTCATTTGTCAAAAGCACTAAAAAATGTCTGTGATGTATGGAGAAGTCTTGTGGCAATATTTAATTCATCAATCTAATACAAATGCAGAAAGACTTTCTTTGCAAATGAAGTAGGGTAAATTGTATCTTGAGCAACAACTGAAGCAATAGTTGCTCAACATATGAGAATTGCAATGAGTCATTATGTGTATGTGTTACATACATTGTTTCCATTACCATAAATTTATAATCAAACTAATGATTTAAAATGAAATTATTGTATAATAAAATTTATTATGAAACTAATACTTTAAAATAAAATTATTTTATAATAAAACATACTTGTCTTCAGCATCTTTCTGACCCATCAATACTGCGCCCATTTTTCCTGATGCTCTATTGTCATCACTAAGACTAGAAGCTTGAATGTTGGCTGTATCACTTGATTCAGGAACACTGAATACAGAGTCTAAACTTCCAACAGACAGGCTCAATTCTTCTGAGCTTGCTATTGCACTTCCTGCTGACCAATGAGATTTTTTCATTCCAGGGGATTTCTGGCGCTCCTTTACAGTTGGAAAAGTCTTGAAAGAAAACTCAGATGCAGTTTTTTTATCACTTTCATTAGAATGACTTCCAACTTCAATTTTCCGAGGAATGTTGATTTTATTCTGAGAGTCATTTCGGCTGGATTCTGTTACTTTTATGTTAATGACGGTCAGTTCTTGCTCAGAAGGACTTTGAGTTTTTAAAGTAGATGACTCATGTAAAGTAGCCAAAATAAGACTCTTTGAGAGCTGTTGCTGTGATGTTTGTTCATCTGAGGGGTTCAATTTCATCGAAGAAGTATCATCAGAACCAGATTTGTGCGTTTCATGTTCATGAAGTAGACCAGAATGAATGTCTATTTTCTTGGTCTGAAACACAGAAGGGAAAAATAGTTCAATACATGATATCGGAGAAAGAGCTTATTAACTGTTCAAAAAATACATTTGCTTTTAGTGAGAGGAAAAGGCTTCTCCCAACAATTATGAAAACAAATGAAGGTGGGAAGGGGCTTAATTTGAATCATTAGTTTAAAGTTAATTGCTTTCAAATTACTTAAGGTTACCAATAGAAAATTTTACTACATTACAAATTTAACATTTTGTTTTGTAATATTTTTTTATTAAAATATCAACCTATACATGAAAATTAATAAAAAACTGTATCATTTTCAATTGTTTTGTGTACTACTAATTAAAATAGTGAAAGTAATTATCTATAAGTTCTTTCATATTCCTGGTCAGGCAGGATTATAGTGTGTGTTTTCCTTGCAATGTCCCTGTATATGTTGCTGTGAAATGATGAGAAAATTCACTTCTCAGATTGAGAAGACCAGAATACAGCATGGAGATGTCTTTGTGCCAACCATATGTGCTCCCATGGTCAGGACATTACTTGTAAGCCGTTACTTGTACTTGGGCCGATGCGACAGGTATAAATAATGTGTGTGTGAGCGCATGTGTAGAGCTTATTGAAAATCGAAAAATGAATAAAGATACAGTGTACATATATTCTGATGGTTCTTTGTTTCTTCAGCAATTTTGTCAAAGTAATTTTCATGAATGAATATTGTTTCTCCAAAGATTTTGAACTATCTATCTTGACAACACAACAACAACAACAACAACAACAACAACAACAAGTACAGATGTGTTACAAGTAAGCCACTAAATTTGCTGGAATGTACATAAGGTAAACTTTTCAAAATCCTAGTAAATATGGAAATTGTTGTTGTTGTTTATTTTTTTAATTTTATTGTTCTTTACATTTACTTCTATCAAAAGTAAGAATATTTAATGTGTAACCAATAATACTCTAATTGCTATTTTAAGATTATGCCTTTTTCACTCTTCTGACAGATATTTAAAGGTAATTAAGGATGCGTTCATAACTTTACTATGTCAAGGAACAGTGTTTATGGTTCTTAAAATACATATTTCACCAAAGGGTTTAAAAATGTTCGTTCATCAAGTACTCTGCTCAATGTAACTTAAACCCAGGACGATAAACTTGAAAGTATTCCTGAACAGAAATTCAGATAAAAGCTGAAATTTTTATTAAAAAAAGTCCATTACTTTATAAAGAATTGGAAAAGGATATGTGTTATACACAATAATAATAATAACTGTAAATGATGTAAAAGTATAATAATGGAAAAACAAGTTAATGTTCATATTTTGATAACAAATTTAAAGAAAATTAAATGCATATAAAAAAAAATTCGTCACTTTATCTGGTTTATTCAATATAGCTTATTATCAACCTTTGATGAGCCTTTTTGAGGCAGTGATGGATCCAGGGGGCCGCTATGGAGGCCACCCCAAAAAGGCCAAGCGTTTTTGTTTTTTACTTTTCTTTATTTGGTAAAATTGATTTAAATATTTATTTATGTTAGAATTATATAATTACTTAAAAAATAATGCTGTATAATTGGTATTAGTAGTAATTAGTGATGAGTACCTATCAGTCGAAAAAAACTCACAATCTGACTAAAATCCTCAGCATCTGCTTTGCTTTCATTTATGTTAAGATGTGTAGTTTGCTGCTGCATCCAGTTGTGTAGGTGAGCCACAGACCACTCAGCTGTGGAACACATCTGCAGGAACCAATTGCCAATATGACTCGGTACTTCCGGAAAGGTCAGAGAACGCAGTGCATGTGGTGCCTGCAGGAGACAAGCAACTTCCATCAGCCACTGTCCCAGTTTCTGCAGCATGCTCTGGAATGCAA
This sequence comes from Gryllus bimaculatus, assembly GCA_017312745.1. Lineage (NCBI taxonomy): Eukaryota > Metazoa > Arthropoda > Insecta > Orthoptera > Gryllidae > Gryllus > Gryllus bimaculatus. The sequence continues at coordinate 2,212,173 of BOPP01000154.1, forward strand.
AATTCTCATTAAGCCAGTCAGCATCAGTGGAAGGATTAGCACACTCTGTAATGCAAAGTTCTCATAAAGTCTGTGAGCAATGGGGGAATTTTACCTGCATTTTGCATTGTCTTTGCTTCACCTACACAATATCTTTTTGAAGTGATGCACATTGGTCCCAACGACATAAAACCTGGCCACATTATGAGGATTTGGTTTGATTTGCTAGAGAATTTGTAAGCAATGGCTCCAAAGATCACTGATTAAGAATATGAAACTATTTTAAAAACAAATTTTCAAGAAAACTAAGCCAAAACTTTTATAATTTGGTCCAGTTTTCAACAGTATGTGTCATTTCAGAAAGGTAGGTCTAATGATAACTGCACAAAACTGCCATGCCGTGCCTCTACAGAACACAGCTTTTTTGGCAACACAGCCTTCGACATGGCATCACCCAGACAGACAAGATCATTCACATGACTCCGGCCGTGGAAGCCTATGACTTCAATATATTGTTAGTTTTGAACACCTCAGGAGGTAAGTGGTTAACTAACTGGCCTTTTAACCCCCCAAAGAGCATATTGAATCATGGGAGAGGTGCATAGATTTTCAAAGATTGGAAAATACACAGTAGCAAAAACTTATAGCATGAAAAAGAACCCTAGCACAATGCCTGCCAAATTAATTTCTTTGATAACTCCTGTCTTAATCAAATCCCTTATTCACTTACCTGGAAATTACTGTTAATAAATACATATTACAGAGACTTTTGTTTTTGCTTTCTTGAGAAACAAAATCTACTGGCACCAATGGAAACCTGTGGGGTGCCAACTGGAAAATTCCTCACAATTTCAGTGTAATTTAGGCAAGGGAAAATGGGTCAATTCTTTAAGTCACTGGGCATTACAAACAACGAAGTATTTTTAATTTTTTTAAATTTAAATAACAGTCTATTTCTAAATATATTTCAGAATTTTTAATTCTCCCTTCCCCATTGTAACAACTCATAATACAACCATCATCTTAGATGAATGTTTTGTTTCAGTCATTCCCTCATGCTTGAGTTAAATCTAGCTTCCTCAAAAATTTGATGAAAAGCAGAGGATTTTTATGCCCTAAAAATCTTGAAATATGCATTTAAAAAATGTATGGTTTGATGACCTAAAATTTCTGAAATATGCACTTTAATTTGCAATTAAAATTAACAATATTTCTTATATTTCTTGATAAAATTCATGTGAAACATGCCCTGGAATGAAAAGATAAATTTTTTAACATATTATAATCTACCTTACTTCTTGAAAGAAATAATTGAAGTAAATATGCACCTTAGTGAAATACATTGTATATCTTCTTTCATTTTTTCTGCCTGGCTTAACAAAATATGATATCAAGAAATATCCTACATTTGCACAAATACTTTATCATGTATAGAAAAGAAGAAAATACCAAATTGTGACAAGCTCTTTCTAATTAATAGCCCAAAAAGAAATAGATTCTATGAAAACATGAATCGTTTCAGAGATAAGTCTCTATTTTAAAGAAATATGCAAAATATGCTCCTATAGGAATGAATATGCACCAACAGGAAAAATCAGCCAAATGTGCACAAATATTCACTAACATAACATTCTATATACATCCTATATTCACCAAATGTCAAGAAATTTCTCTTAGTAATGCCCTATAACAACAGAAAGAACTATGCAAAATCATAAAAATCTGCTCCCTATTCATGAAATTTTATATTCTCTGGTCCTCATTTTATTTTTACTGTTCTGGGACTCCCACACCTCATCACTAAAGTGTATTTTTTTATTGGTACTTGTAGTATATTTTTTTTACTGGCAATAGTAAGTCTATATGTATGCTTTTTGTGTGGAAGAAGGACTCCAATTTCACCACATTTTTGGCGGATAGTTTCATAAATTTTCAACGTTTTTAGCTATTGTCTCCAGATTTAGTATTTTGGGCATATTTTTAGGTATTTCTATGAGGGATTGTGTTTTAATTAGGCACCTTTCAGGGATATATCCAAATTGAACTTTTTCTCAGTTTTTTACTGATTGACATAAAAAAAAGACTTAATCCTTTTGCAACATTCTTCCGTTACACACTAGGAACACAATGCACAATTTTTTATAGTTTTTGGATAATGGAAGATTTTTTCACACATTTCACTTCATGTTTTTAATGAACATCATTTAATTCAATTTCATTAATTTTAAGAAATGGCATGTTGTGAAAAGGAGCTCCATTTGAATTTGCTATTTTTCAGGGAACTGAAGTCAGTGGACTCTATACTTGCATATTACAAAAGTTTGGATACAATTGCAAATAATATTGTAGAATCAAAAGTAAATTTTAAATAATCAAAATGTAAAATTCATCAAAATCTTCAATTATTTTGCAAGTTTTGGTGTATATGTACTATTTTCTGCAAAGATTTATAAATTAGGTAAAAAAACATAAACCTCCACATATAATCTACAATCCAAGTATTTTTGAATAATTATACAAGTCATCTGTAATGAAGACACCAGTAAATTTGAACAGAAATTGCAATACAAAGCAATGAAGATTAACAAAAATAACTTTAAATTCTCATGAAAATATTTTTCTATTCTTCATAAAGGTAGAAAATTAAAATTAATAGTTAAAAAGAATCCTTCATTTTTTAAATTTTTTTAATTCAATGAATTCAAAATTTCTGATATTTTCCAATAAAAATTTCTGAGAGATAATAAAAAACTTATTTTCCTCGTTATTAAATTAATTCATTAATGAATTAATCAATTTTTTGGTTTTTGATTGGACAGAACATTTCTTTGGTTTGTTGAAAGAAACAAGAAATAAATAATTTCAAATTTCTCACCTGGTAGTGTCTTTCCATTGATGCAGATAGTTGCTCGAGACGCCGCAAAGCTGCGCGCAGCCGACGAAGTCTGCGACGAGTTGCAGCAAGCTTTTCAGTACTGCCACTAGATATCGGACTTGTCTTTTGTAGTTCAACACGTAACCGCTTGATGGTGCTGCGATGGTCTTCACTGCCACCGACCTGCTTCGAAAGCAAATTTAAGTTGTCGACACGCAGTTTATTGCTTAACAACCGCCGTCCTGAGAATATAACTTAATGAATCTACTCATCGCCAACTGGGGAGTAACTTCAACTAAATAGCGACCTCAGGGGTGCTTTCAACCCAAAATTGAATTTCAAGTGTCTAAAACGTACACCTTCGTCAGCAGTACAACGTGACTTAGACGTCCCGTATTATCCAGGACAATCCCTTATTTTCAGACTCTAACCCGATTTTTTTTGACAGGAAATGGGTCGCTAAAATGTACCTTTTTTGTGACAATGACTTGTCACCATAAAATACCATGAATAATACTCGCATTAAATTTTATCATAACATATTCCATTTGTTTCGCATTTGCTTATATAAAAAATTGAGTGCGACAAGATAATGTGCCACATAATAAGTGTGTTCAGAGAATCGGTTGTGATTTCCAAGAAGAGAAAATGCAGCTATTGTGTCATTTCAATTTGTACACGCTATCCCTATCGATATCATTAGGGAAAAATTCAATAATTCGACCCTTCTGCTTCTGACAGTTTCTATGGACTGAGTATGCAATTTTAATTGTGAAATACTGATCTACTTCGTAATCATTGAAAGTGCAAATTAGGGGTCTTTACATAACGCCGAAGAGGGGGTCAAGGGGTTTGACGCAGCGTTAGGCTGCGTTACATAGGGACAGGGGGGGTCACAGTTTCGTGTTACGCGATGCTCATATTTATTTTTAAAATCTTTCAAGATTTGCTGAAATAATTCATTATATTTAGTCGTATACTAAAAAATTACCATATTAACAAATTAAATTTAAATTATAACGAATTAAAAAGTTATATTCTGTAAATTGTTACAATAAATGAATTTTTTTTCATTATTAATACATTGATTGAATCTTTTAGATTACAAAGAAAATATTCACTCCTGATCTACAGTATATTATAGAATCCAATTGGTTGGTGCAGTAGACTCTGAGACTATGGGTCATCCACGACAGTATGTGCACGACTTGTCAGAAATTTTTCGCTGACGCATCCTTCTTTCATTAAAAAAATTATTCCTAATCTTGCTCTGCGCAGTCCGCACCTCCAACTAATCCCCACGGCAATTATAGTAAATGTTAATGTACCACACAAATACATTTAGGATTATTTTACGTTTCTGCTATATAATTAAGTTTACTTATTGGAATTTGGGGTGGGGGGCCTTGTCTCAAGCTTTACGTAATTATTAGAGCAGGGTTCAAGCGGGCGTTACAGCTGTGTTACAGGGGGGAGAGGGGGTATTCAAAATACTCCAAATTTGCTTTATATTATAAACAAGCTGGAAAGTGTGACGTTACTGTTTTTCCCGTTAATAATGCTGAATGATTTTAGACAACAAATTTAACTCAAATTTAATTTTGCTACTATTCAAAAACTGAGGTATGAAACTCGTTCACCAAGTTACTTTATTGCATTCGTACAAATCTGAAATCTCGCTCATAACGTCGCTGGTTTTCATAATATGAACTTAACATTATAAACAAATGACAAAATGTGCTGTTGTTTTTCCCGTTAATAATGCTAAACGATTTTAGACAACACATTTAACCCGTAATCAACACTATACTTCCTATAATATATAATATATTAGATACTTTCTCTCTCTCTCTCTGTATATATGTAAAGAAAATATATTTTCTTTATTCTAAACATGACGTGATTCCCACCCTTGGCGCGTGGCGTGGTTAAGAGTGGTTTACGCGTAGTTGAAACTAAGGACCGCAGAGGAATGAGTGGGACGATTGTTGAAAATATTGAATTAGTTATTAAAGTAAGGGTAAACAGAGAAGCGGTTAGTCAGCTTTAATTGTCTTATCTGTTTACAGTAAGTTTACAATTTGTTTAGGTCAAATAGTCTTTGTTAATAATGTTAATAGACTTGTAAATGATTGTTCTAAAAGAAATAAAACTCTGTTTACAGGGAAACAAATTTGCTTATCACTAACCCACATAAACAATTGTCTTATATAAATATATATATATATATATATATAATATATTATATATTAGTATATATACACAGAGCGAGAAAGAGATATATTTAAACAATAAAAGGAAGAGGCGACTGACCCGCTGTCTGGCGCGGCCGCTTGTCCTCGCAACGCGCCTGCGCGAACCGCCGCCGCCTCCTCCGTCCAGCCCCGCGCCGCTCCAGCTGCGCGGCAGCCCGCCTCAGGGCTCCAGCCGCCGCTGCGCCTCCTCCACGCCGCCTCCGCCGCCTGCGCAAACGTCCTCCGCTTAGAACGATTGATTTGTCTATTTCTGGCGTCTAGGGTCGTTAGTTCCATAAATCATGTTTTTCTTCGGAGTGCAGTAATTCCCCCCCCCCCCACTGTATGGCTTCCCTGAATCCGGCCGTCAACCAATTGTAGCAAGCGCGGTTTTCCCGAACCAGTATCTCCACCCAGCGGTTCACCCCCCCCAGCCGGACTAGCTCTAAGCTTTACGTCCCGCATGAGTGCTTGTGTAGTGCATGTCAGTGTAAGTGGTGAAGGGCGAGATAGGACAAGAAAGGATAGAAAGATCGAGCGCGTCCGTTGCGTTTTGTTAGAGGTACTGCTCCGGATTCGCCTGGTGTTGATCTTACATCAAGCCGGGAGAGCTCTAAGCTCCCACCGGTCTCACGCCCTTGTGTGGAGGTGTGCATGCTAGGTGTAAAGGGAGAGATAGACAAGGAAGAGACGGAAAGATCGCGCGCGGTCCGTGGACCGTTTGTTAGGGTACTGCTCCGGCATTCGTCTGTGTTGAGT